>JANIJG010189962.1:0-162704 GCA_024611175.1 Megaceryle torquata
ACGAAGAAAGAAAAAAATAAAAAAAAAAAAAAAAACAAAAAAAGAAAAAACAAAAAAAACAAAAAAAAAAAAAAAAAAAAAAAAAAAAAAACAAAAAAACAAAAAAAAACCCAAAAAAAAAAAAACCAAAAAAAAACCAAACAAACAACCACGGGGTCTCAGCTAGAGCCTTTGTCAGAAAATTGTCAGTGTCTCCATTTTGCCCAGGCCTGTCAGCACGCTGCCACATACACACGGGGGGCTCGCCCGAGTGCTATACGAGCATTTTAACATAATTTTCTCTATCTCATCTCCCAGCTATATTTAAACATAGAGAAAGCTTATTAACTGTTCACCATGATAACTCTTAGATGCCATAATCTTCTAACAATTATAAAAATGCATTAAATGTAACCGACTATCAGTTATATATAAATACATCTTCCTAAAATGTATGTATAACATAGGCATATATAGGTTTTCGGTACAGAATTAATTATTTTGTTTCAACAGTCTCAAGGAGCGGAAGACGGCAAAAAAACCCCACATTACAAAAAATCTAGGGCTGGCCTGAAAGTGACAGCACCTCGTGCAGTAGTAAAAGGTGTTGCCGCATGAGCCGAAGAGACGCGGCCGTGGCAGAGTGTGCCGGCAGCTGGCGATCCTCATAGAAAGAGGAAGAAAGTCCTTCTGCTCTGGAGTCGTTACGTGACTTTGGGGGTACCTGGGGCAGTGGCTGCGCGGTAGGATAGCAGCGCCCGTGTCCTCACGCCAGCACCTGGACGGCAGCGCAGAGCCGAGGGGCACGGGCGCGAGCGGCTGGCCAGGGCGGCCCCACGGCCCGCGGAAGAGCCGGGGCTGGATGGGGAGCGCGGGGGGGACGCGGCCCTTTGTGCGGGGACACTGAATTATTTCCACGTTGTTCCCACCCCTCCCCACTACAAAACCGTTGCCCGCCCACCGTCAGGGAGTCCACCGAGACACGGAGCGGCCCCGCCCGCGGAGGCGGCGCCGGGCGCCTGGGAAAGCGGCGGGCGGAGGCGCGCTGCGCTGCACCGCGCCGCACCCCCGGGACAGGCCCAGAGCCGCCGCGGAGTTTCGCGGGAGGCCACCGGTAAGCCCGCGCTTGCTGGGACTGGCAGCTGCAGCCCCACCCGGCGGCCGCGCCCCCCGTCCCGCGATTACCTCAGCCTCGGGGCGCGAAGGGGTGGGAGGTGCAGCCCGGCCTCTAACAAAAGCGGGCTCCGCCCCAGCGCGGCGGCGGTCGCCACCATCTGTCCTTCCCGCCCCCGCGGCGCGGGCGACGCCCAGCTCAGCCGGGCCGGCCTCGGCCCGCCCCCTTTCGCTTTCCACTCAGGCAGCGACGCGGGCACCCCGCCCCGGCGCGGGGAGGGTCCTGGGCGCCGTGCCTCCGGGCAGTCGGCGCTGAGGGCAGGTGGCAGCAGCAGCGCGGAGCGGGAGTGACACCCCGAAACCGGGCCCGGGCCCGCCGCGCGGCGAGGCCTGCCGCCATCTTCGCCTCACGCCCCGCTGGTGACGGCGCAGACGGGCCGCCGGGCTCCTCAGGTGAGTGTCGGCGGGCGAGGGCCGCACCGCGGAGGGGCTGGGAGCGGCCCGGCGGGGAGGGGCCGCGGCGGGCTGACGTCGTCGGCCGGCGAGGCTGGGGCCGCGGTCGCTGCGCCGTGAGGTGGGCGCTGCCGGGGAGCGCGACTAGTCTGGGGCCGCCTTGGCGAAGGGCCGCTCACCTCCGCGCCCCGTCCCTGGCGTGCGGGCACGGCCGTGCTGCGCGGTGCCCCGGCGCCGCTTCCTCCACCCGGCAAGCATCGCCCAAGCTGCTGGCGCGGCGTCGACGCCCGACTGCCGTCGTTCCTTTGTTGTGGCATCGGCGGGCGGGCGGGCCGGGCTGGCCTGACCGCGGCGGCCGGCACGGTGCGTGCCCGGGCCCCGGCCCCGAGGCGAGCGAGGTGGCCAGCGCGGGGTGTGCCGTCTCTAGGGCCGGTTCAAAGTAGCGTCGATTCCTCTGCGGCCCTGTCTGGCGCTGAGCTGACAGTCCTGAAATGCTAATTTAGGCTGGGCGCTCTGTAATTAAACAGTGCGGTTGTTTTGATCTGTTTCACCATCAGATTCCGTGTGGAACCACACGTAAAGAGAAAAATAAATCTGGAACAAGTGGGTTTTTTTAGTCTAAATGCCTTGTTTATAGTCTCTGTTAATTTGTTCTGTTTTGGTTTTTTTTTTTCCCTACTCTTTTTCTGCATTCTGTTTTCACTTTAGTAAGGATGTAGAGTGCTCTGGGTTTACAATATATATATATATATAAGAGCGTGTATGTTGTAACAGAGACTGATGAATGCCAAGAGCTCTGCCAGCCGTCTCTAATGCATGGTGAGATAAGGATTACTGTGGTGGCTCTAAAACAACAGCTGATCTGAGCAGGTTAAAAAAAAATGGGTTACTAGAGGGCAAGCTAGTAAAAAAATCTGTGTAAGGAAAAAAAGGCTGGTATGTAAGAGGACACTTATTTACCTTGTATTGGAGTAGAAAAAGGTTTCAATCATATCATTCAAATGTTCAAAGTTTGAAGGTTTTTGAAGGGCTTCATTTGTTCAATAGAGTTGATGTCCAATAATGAAACGTGCCATCTCTTAGGGTAAAATGGGTGTCCGTGAGTTGCACTAACTCTTGTGGGCTTTGTAGTAAAAAAAATTGGCCTATAGCCTTTTTTCTTTTTTTCTTTTTAAAAAAAACCCAAAACATCCCCCATCTTTCAATATAGAATAGCTCACTGATTGAGGGCATATCAGAAGTGGAGCTGCTAGACACTGTCTAGGCTCCAAGTCCTGCATGGGGTCTTTGTGGGTGGAAGTCCAGAGTGGCTTCTGGACAGGTCAAGGAATCATGTAAGTGACTGGGATGGATTGAAAGGTGAAATAACTATGCAAAACAGGCAGCTTTTAAAATATGCATTACTTCTTCACATTGGGGTTTTCTATAACACAGCTCACCAGGATGCTGAGGTTATAGATATGCATTGCAGCTCTCATTGAAGTCAGGGAACCAGGAATTCTAATTAGGCATCACTTCTCCCTTTAAACATATCACTGCTTGCTCAGGATGATAATTAAGATTTGAACTATAATATTTTCTTCTTGTATTTCTGAGTAGTTAGAGATTTTATATTTTTTGCTCAGTTTCCCGAATGCATATTGTATACTGCTGGTGAATAATCTATTTCAGATGATAAATAACATAGGAATAACACTTACTTTAAAATTTCACAACATAGTTATTTTCCAGAATATTAAACCTTACTTAAATTTTCTGTCAAGTGAATGCATATGTATTTTACACTTATTCTAAGGGAGGTAACCTAGAGAAAGACTTCTTAGACAATTCAAGTTTATAAATATTTTCCTGAATAGCATGTGTATTATATTTTTTACACACACATATATATATAAAAAAATAATTGTTTTTTGTTCTGATAATATCATGAGAGGATTCTTGCTGTTGTCATGGTCTTAGAACATGAGTTAGAACAGGAGTGAAATGTCTCTCTGGAAAATCTAGAGGTAGGTAGTCCGTGTTCAAAGGAGCTTGTTTAAAGGACATCTTGCCTGTTGAAGCTACAGAGAACAGGTGTTCCAGGTTTGTGGCAAGAAGTAGCTTTTTTTTTTTTTCCCTTCATGTGGATTTATTAGGAGGAAAACAAGTCTAAATATAGAATTAGAGGAAGATGGTAAGGGGGAGTGCATAGGAGAAAGAAGGAAGGAGGACAGATGTGGGAAAGTACTGTTCTGAAAAGACTGGGTAAGATAAAAAGGTTGTGGTAAAAGCCTGGTTGGTAGAAGGCACCTGAAATGTTAAGCTCTAATACTCATTTACTTTCATTATACCTCAAGCTAATGCTGTGCTTCAATCATTCTTGAGTATTAGTGCTTGAGCTGATCAGATTGTGACGTTATGTGCCATATGTCCTGGCAGAAAGCTATATAGTGGGATGGATCAAAGATGCAGTTTGAGCTCTAATCTTGAGTTTCCCGTCTGTTCTTTACTTTTTAATTATTATTATTTTCTTTATACACATACATACACACCACCGAATGTCAGAAAAACTTATATATTTCACAGGGGGACATGTGTAAGCCTATGTATATAATTTCATGGTAGTGTTACAGTGCTGCTTGTTATTTTGACAGCATAATGCTTATAGGAGAAGTTTGAGTTCATCAGCATAAAAAGACCCCCCATCAATTGCATGAAAATCTTCTCTAGTAGGTTTACTCTTCTAGCTATTTGTGTTGCTGTGGCAGCAAATGCACACTTAGTATTTTCATAATATTGTTAATTTATAAGTTTTCCAGTGTACCTAGACTCTGCTTCAGAAGTTCAGTATCCAAACTGTGTTTGGATATTATATTTTTCATAACAGGACCCCAAAAGTGCTGTCACTAGTCCCATATTGAATATGGAGCATGCTGAATATAGAGTCTTAGGATTGGCAAAGGCTTTATGTTCGGGACAAACTTTTTCTTTAAAAATTACAGATTATTTAAATAATTAATTTGAAGATGGTCTTGAAGCTGTGTAGACTGGCTTCCTGTTTAGACTTGAGTCCAGCAGATCCAGTTGGGGGAGAAAAACAAAAAAAAGAAAAGAAAGAAAAGCTGGCCTTTGTGTTCCTTTCTTCAAAGGGAATCTTAGTCTGAGCTTTTCTAGTAGTTTTCTGATGGGGGAGTCTCAGTATACCTTTGCCTAAGTTTTACTTTGTGTTTTGGCAAGGAAGTTAATTTAATTTATCTAAACATCACCAGTGACATAAAACTTAATAAAAGAGAAATTAAAATGCCTTAGGTGAGGTTGGGAATTAAAATGTTAATACTAAACTCATGGTTAAATTTGAGTTGAGTTTTTTCCTTCATTGTATAAGGGTAGGGTTAAATTTTTGTCTGGGCCAAAAAATCCATATCCAGTTGCTGAAAGGGGAAGTGGAAACAATCCTAAAACATAAGGGAAAAGTACCTTTCTACAAGATCTAGATTTGGATTTGTGTGTTTATCTGATTTCTTTCCTGTAGCAAAGCTTTCTGCCAGCCAGATTTCAATTTTTTCCTTTGGCTTTACTAGATGAGAGTGGGTGCCTGGTCTCTGGGTGTGTCTTTCATGAGACCCATCAAAATACCTGGTGATTGGAGTCTTCTGTGACTAAAATAAGAATTAAACCCATCCATTTTAAAAAAGAAGTTAGGGCATTCAGCTGGCACAATTAGGTCTCTGTTGTTCCAAAATAAACTATGCTACTAAAATCGCATGCTTTCCTAGTCAAATGTTCTGGCAAAAACTCAATTGGAAAAAAGTTGGCATACAACTGTGAGGAAAATGGGAAACTTTGGGATTTAGATGGTGTAGTACGACACCCCACCTTATTAATGCCTAATTTTTTTGATCCCTCATTAGCATTGGTTTATAATGATCAGTGAGAAGCTTCACTGGACTATTTGTCCCTTCCCGTCTTCTCCAGTAAATAATTAATTTCTTGTTAATTCTTTGATTTTCTTATTTGGCTTATCAAATTTATTAAACTTACATCTGTTCTTTGATTTCTTATTATCAGTTTCTGTGCATCTTTCCTAATACAAGATAGATCGTGAGGTTATGTACTGCAGTTTTTTAAGGCTGAGGTGTCTGGAGGTGTCATCATCACTTCAGCTTATCTTGGGAGCTGTGTTACCTGCAGTTGGTGGTCTTTCAGCATTGTGGTTGCTGTATTTCCACATAAGTAAATGGTTGCACAAAGGAACGAAGAAGTGTTTTTATTTTCATTTTTGAATTACAAGGGGGAGCAGCTGCCATAGCTATAACCTATTGCTGGGGACATCTTGCTTTGTATGATCATCTCATTTTAATGATTTTTCTGATCACTGTTATTCCACACTCTCTCCTTGTTCCTGGAGATATTGCCTCCTGCTGACGGTTCATCACTGGTACTGTCTGCTTCTCTGTTCTTTGGTGCATTCTCATAACCAATTTATGTCAGGTTAGGATTGTTGCTATTGCCAAAAAGCAAAGCTCTTTCAGTTCCTTGTGTCATCGTTATTACCCTTGTGTACCCAGAGTGAATAAATGTTTAACATGCGCCTGGATCTGAGGAGTGTTCTGGCCATACAGCTCCACTGCGGGTGCCATTCAGTGGCTGTGGATGTGTGGTTGAGTGCAGAGGTGAGAATAGGGACTGCCCACTTCTGCAGTAATGTGGGCTTAAATTGAATTTTTCCTGGTGTGAAACTGCACTTTTGTAGCTGCTAGCTTTTTTTGAAGAGGTCCTGATGAGGCAATGCTGCGTGTCTTGGCTGTGTTACAGGGTTTCTCTGCACATCCCCAGATAGTTTCCAGCAGATCAGCTTGGGAGCTACAGCTGTAACGTCTTTTTAAGTTTTTTTTAAAAAGTTGATCAGCTTCTGCTTTTAAGTTGGACTTAAGGAACTATGCAAGACTTAGCCAAAAGCAGAATTTAAGTTTCCTATAAGAAGTACATGCTACAACTCTTAAGTGCTTGGAGGAATTGTCTTGAAAGGGAGCTTGGTTGTTGTATCCATGGGAGCTTTAAACAAGCTGACTGCTGGTACCCAGGGATTGGCCTGTCACTGCCCCAGTTGCGTTTTCCCATTTTTCCTTTCTGTTGGCTGGAGAGCTTGTTAGACCATTGAGCCACTTTTCAACACGAGTTGGTGGAAAAAGTCGCACAATGACAAGAGTTGAGTGCTGGGGAAGGGCCAGGAACATAACAGCTGGAGGCAGGTGAGTGAATGGGACTCTGACAGTCAGCAGTCAAACTGGCTTAGGCCGCCTTGGGTTTGTAGCTTTAGTTCTTCATAAAGCACATAGGCAGAAACTGGTGTCCTTATGAAGGGAGATTGAAAACCCCAGGCTTAATTGTCATCCGTTACTTCAAAAATGGGGTATGGGAGACAGCATTTTTAGTGTGCTGTGCTTTTTGTATGTGTTGGAGACATATAAGTTTGTATGTAAGAGCTCTAGATAATGACATAACTGGCTTGTTTTTATATTCTTTGAACTTCACTGTCTGCATTTCAGAAAGGAGAATTTTGCATGTTGCAGTCTTGGTAAACACAGTATTTTCACACTGTAGGATTGATTTCTTGGCAGATTTGTTTATCTGGGTCCTTATATGCCTATAGGACAAATAAAAAAAGATGCAGATGGTGGTTAGGTCTTAATTGTGGCTTCGTAATCAACCTCTCAAGATCAATTTCCTAATTCTGTCCGTTTGATTTTTGTAATGCTACAGTAATCTGTCCTATAAAACAGTATGGTTTAAAATTTTTTTAGTAGCCAACATTTGTTAACCAAGCATAAAATATGATACTGATTATAGCCAAAATTCTTTCTTCCCTTTTAGGCTGCCATCATGACGGCTGAAGAAACGGTGAATGTTAAAGAAGCTGAAATAATTAAACTAATACTAGATTTTCTGAATTCGAGAAAACTTCATATCAGTATGCTGGCACTTGAGAAAGAAAGTGGGGTCATTAATGGCTTGTTTTCAGATGACATGCTTTTTCTAAGGTAGGACTTTCCTCTGGTGCTTAAATACTCTATATATGAAACTATGTGGTTGGACTGTGATTAGTGGGCAGCTAATGGCTGTAGTGGCTGTGCCACTAAACAGGATGTCTTATGCCCTCATCTTACCCTGTTTCCTCCTGATCCCAATTCTGTGGGCCATTCTTGCATCATGTTCCAGCTCTGAAGTTAATGACATCTTTCTATGAGCCCCCTTGAAGTAACTGTCTAGGCATCTTCAACATAAAGATTGAGTTAGATTTCTGTTTGTTTGCTTTTTTGTTTATTCATTTTAACTTATTTATTTTTCTGGCATGCTAATTAAAGTGAGCAGGTATTTTAACAAGCGCTTTTATCAGTACAGGGTAAGACAGGGAAAACACAGGAGCATTAATAGGGTGGGAGAACAAAATCTGTTGGCATCAGTGACCTGTTATCTGCTTACCGTGTCACATGGAACTGAACGTATTGACTTGTCAAAATATTTTCTTTAATTTACAATATTCTAGTGCTAAGATCTAGGATGAGTGGAGTGGTTTCCAAAGTTTTCCCCAGAAGTATTATCTGTGTTTCAAAATTATACCTAGATTTCTTATTAAACTTAACAGTATGAAAGGGGTCTCTGCTGTCATCAAGGCGTAAGAATTGGTGTGATGTACCATTCAGGATATTGCCCTTAAAATCATTAAAAGGAATCACTGTAGATGCACACTAGTTCTTTAGCATTGCTGTTTTCTGTTTCATGCAAAAATAATTTACCCAGCTGTTCTTAAAACATTAAAAAAAAAAAAAAAAACAGTTTATCACTGAACACGATTTCTTACCTGGCTTCCCATTTGATTAAATTATGGATATTGGAATAAAATGTAGAAGAATTAGAGAAAGATTGAAGTTATTAATCCTGTTTGTTCCCTTCTTAGCTTAGAGTATACCTCTAGTGAGAAACTCGCCCCTTCCTTGTAGATCTGTGTGTCATATGAGGGTATGAAGAAATTGAACTACTCCAACTGTGCAGTCTAGGCCTGGATGTGCAGTTTGAACTGTTGCACTGGCATAGTTCCTGCCAAGCTTCCTCTTAATGGTCTTAAAATATGTGTCTTCCCACCCCCCTTTTTAAAATAAGCCCAGCAGTATTTATACAATTAAAATTAATTATTTAAGTTCACTTTCATTCTTCAGAATCTGATAATTGGATCAATATCTTTACTTGTACTCTTCAAGTAAGATTTTTTTTTAAAAAGAATTACAGGTACAACAGGAGATACAGGACCATTTTGTCCCTTTTGATGTGCCTTTACAAGTAATTAATATTTGCCCTTCCAGTATGCAGTTATTTTTACAAAACGTCGAGAAAGGGTTTGGATTTTGCTCTAATTATTACTAGTCACATCAGACAGTCATCTTGACATTTATGAAAAGCATTAACTTTTCAAAGCAGGTTGATCACCTGTTGTTTATTTAAATGACTGTTGTGTATTTAAATGAGCTGCTTGCTTAGAAGAAAGGGTGTTACTTTCCAGTGAAATTAAAGGAGTAACTCTTTCTTTTATTAGGCAATTGATTCTTGATGGTCAGTGGGATGAGGTGCTTCAATTTATTCAGCCTCTTGAATGTATGGAAAAATTCGACAAGAAAAGGTAAAATAGAACATATGTCAGATTTCAATTTTTGGAGTTGTGGAAAACATATGAATTTCTAAGTATTTTATATGAAAGCAGTAGTTCAAAGATTTTCACCTTAGTTTTGGGATTTTTTTCCTAACCTGTGTACAGTTCCTAAAATGTGTGCATGTGTTTTTTAGCTTAAACTATGAAAAATACATGCACAGATCTGTAAGGAGTTTTAATTAGCCATACACTTTAGGAATATGGTGTATGCTGTACAGTCTTTTTATGGCTGCTCTGTCATTTTTATAATCCAGAAATGAGTGTGACTGCTACACTTTTTTCCCCCCTTATTAGACTTCTAACATTTTTAATCTAATATTGCTGAAAGCAGTAATCGCAAAAAAAACCCATTTCTTGTTAAAAAAATAATTTTTTGGTTACCAATTTGTTAAAATTTGAGTTCCTTATCATTGCAGCTTCTAAGCCTAACTCCAAAAATTGCTATAAAATACCCTTCTTGTCTCTAAAAGAATGTTTAACAACTGGATCAAGATGCATAGTATTTTACCTCTCACCTGCAGATTTCGTTACATTATAATGAAGCAGAAGTTCTTGGAAGCCTTATGCGTAAACAATGCGATGTCAGCAGAAGATGAGCCTCAGCATGTAAGAATTGTCTCTGGTTTGTGAATTTTTTTTTTTTTGTAGTCGAGCCTCTTGCGATACTCTGATTAAAGGCAGAGCAGAAGCTTCCAGCACTGAATGCATAAATTTTTAGCTATGACTGAATTGTTTCATAAACAATGGAAAAAAAAAAAAATTGTTATCCTTTGGAAAGGAATGTAGCTCCTGGGTCTCAAATAGAACTGTATATACAAAGGTTTCTTAAAACTTAGCAGCGCAGATCAGTGACCTTATGCCACGTTTGTGGTCCTGATGCTGAGATTTACCTAGGCCATTATGATAAAGTACAGGTCTCATTTTTTCAAAAGTGTTCTGAAGCAAGTCTCAGAGTCACAGAAGTGACTCTTATTGTCATTATCAGGACCATGTGAAAGAGCGATTAGAATTAATCTTAAACTTAATTTCTGTCACTTTTAGAGAGGAGGGGACAGATTGTTTGTTTGGAGAGAGCAGATGTGTTCACAAAGGACTAATTCAGTTAAATGTGCAAGCAACAGGAGTTGTGAACTTAGGTTTTCAATAGGGAAAGAGATATTAACTCACTGGCAAAGAACCTGTCCAGATTATGAAATTAATTGTAATTTTTATTTTATGTCGGTAATAAAGAAATATCAAATTTATAACACACAAATCCTAGGAAATTAAAAATGAAGAATGCCAGTAGTTTTAAGACAATAGATTTTGTTTTCCAAGCTGAATTGATTTTAATTTTCTGTCCCATTACACATGCATTGTACTGCAGGGTCTTTTGACAGTTCAGAAAAAGCTAACGGTAATTCTGTCTTTATAGCTGTGAAGGGAAGATGCACTATTCCTTTCATCAATCTATCTGTATACTGTTACTAGATAGTAGTAGAGGGGAAAAAAAATCAGATTTATGTCCTTTATTTTTGTTTTGAATGTTACCCAGTGTATTGGAATGTTGTGGGTGAAAGGCTGCTGTAGTGAGCAAATGCTAGGTACTGTGGGTAAGTAGAAGCTTTCATTACTTTTTAAATATTTATAACTAAAAATGCCAAATAAGGTGTAGTTAATGTGGCTTTTGGCTATCAACAAGCTTTTACTAAAGCCCTCTATTCATTTGGAAGTCTCACGTTCTGAGAACTTTATGAATGTTTTTAACATTTTTGATTGATGAACAGAACATCTCAATATAAAAGCCAGCTCAGAGTTGCTCATCACTGGAAACTAGAGAATTCTAGAAGCTTTTTTTTTAACTTATGCCAATAGCTTTTCATAGAAATAAAAAAAGGGGAAAGTGAGTCATTTGGCTTTGAGAAGTAACCTTCTGTGCTGCAACAGAATTGATGCTGTTCAGTTGCAGATTTAAAAATTTAAGCCTGGCAGACCTGCAGTGACAGGAAAAAGTTCCATAGATCTGAAGAAAATGGGACTGAGTGGGGATTTTAGGAAATCAAAGCATCTAGGAATTTGGCTCCGTTTTAACTACATTTGCATCAGCAACTTCAGGCTGTATTGTATGCTGTGTTTAATATATAAAACAGTAACAGTAAAAAAGGAGTGATAGTGGAGAAACTGCAACTGCCTGTTCTTCAACTGTTTTGTTTTAGAAGCACATGTACTACAAACTTTTCTGTTATTGTTAATATTTCTGTAGCTGGAATTCACAATGCGAGAGGCTGTACAGTGCCTACACGCGCTGGAAGAATATTGTCCCTCTAAGGAAGATTATAGTAAGCTCTGCTTGCTACTGACACTGCCTCGCTTGACCAACCACGCAGAGTTCAAGGACTGGAATCCCAGCACTGCACGAGTTCACTGTTTTGAAGAAGCCTGCGTCATGGTGGCAGAGTTTATTCCTGCTGATAGGAAACTGAGCGAGGCTGGCTTCAAAGCAAGTAACAATCGCTTATTTCAGCTTGTAATGAAGGGATTGCTTTATGAATGTTGTGTGGAATTCTGTCAGAGTAAAGCAACAGGAGAAGAAATCACAGAAAGTGAAGTATTGCTGGGCATTGATCTCTTGTGTGGTAATGGGTGTGATGACTTGGACCTTAGCTTATTATCATGGCTGCAGAATCTGCCAGCTACTGTTTTTTCCTGTGCTTTTGAACAAAAGATGCTTAATATTCATGTTGATAAACTCCTCAAGCCTACAAAAGCTGCATATGCTGATCTTTTGACACCTCTTATCAGCAAACTTTCTCCTTATCCATCATCCCCAATGAGACGGCCTCAGTCAGCAGATGCTTATATGACCCGCTCCTTAAACCCTGCCTTAGATGGGCTGTCCTGTGGATTAACAAGTCACGATAAGCGAGTCACAGACCTTGGGACCAAAACTTCTCCAATGTCACACTCCTTTGCTAATTTCCATTACCCGGGGGTACAGAATCTCAGCCGAAGTCTCATGCTTGAGAATACTGAGTGTCACAGCATTTTTGAGGAGTCACCTGAGCGGTAAGTGCAACTGTAGCTTTTAATTTTACCTTGGCCTAATGTTGCACTTCATATTACTGGTTTCTTAGCTGCATTGTAACTTTGAACATAATTGTAACATTGAAACAATTGGATTGTTTAAATTCTATTATAATTAAAATTCTGTATATAAGGTGGTTTGGTTTTTTTTTCCTTACGCTTTTATGATCAAAGAAGACTTTCATATTTGGTTTTGAGTCTTAAAAATTGAATCCGGACTCTTCTCAAAGTTAAAATCCTTGTGCAGAGCACAAACACTCTCATAATTTTATATTAGAGCCTATCTAAGACTGATGTTTGGTGTTATGGAATTCCTTCCAAATAAATAAACGGAGGCAGTGGAAGAGCTATAACTGCATCATCTTTCCCCATTCTGTTCTGTCCTCAAGTGTCTGTAAACTTTGGTTCTGACACTGTAAATGATTAAGTATACTTCTAAAATTTACATATAGAAATAGTCCCAGTGAAGTCAGTGGAAATGACTCTGTTGTCACTATAGCAGTCTTCTATTACTTCAATTGTTACCATAGTAGTTCACCTCAAATACTGACTTAGCATTTTTCAAACCAAATCTGAATAAAGCAGCTGAATGTATTATGTTTTTTATATTGGACTTAGAGCTAGTTATGACAATGATGAATACTACTAATAGCTTCTTTTGATGCAGTGTAGACTGCAAAACTGACTTCTCTCCTTAAGAACTAAAGCCTGTATCAAAACTTTGCACCTTTTACTTTGAGAGAAAAGTCCTGATAACTAGGAGAAATGGTACTTGTCAGTTAAGAAATATCATGTTTTTGCTCAGCCTTGATTTTGATGGGCGGTTGTGCCCCTTTCTAAATCTTAAAGCCATGCTTCTTTACAAAGCAGCTGCCAGCTTTTTTGGCTCTGAGAACCAGATGTGTAACTAGTGCTGCACTTGGGTGCACTGGCCAGCAGAGGATACTTTTAGAACTGTGGTGTTCAATCCTGGCTGCAGTTGGTGATAGTGTTTAAGTTTTGCCTTACAGCAATGTTCTGTATCTTTAGTTACAGCTGCTTCTTATCTTAACTCCACAAAAAGGAAACAAACCCCATTGTACTGACTTCAGTTCACCAATTAGAATGTAATTTTTTACAGTAATGTTTGTTTTCAATACATTATTACATATCTTAATGCTTATCTTGAAAGGAGCTATCTTGTTTTATTCTGAAATCTTTGGTTTTGCCAGCCTTTTCACAACTGGATTTTTTGTGGGTAGCTGAAGCCTTATGGAAGTTTCCCTTGTGTTACGTGTGTAAAAACTCCACCTCCTGAAGACACGAGTGATTTGTGAATCCTCTGATGTTACTGATCTGTATGCAGAAACCTTAACTTTTCTGCTTGTAGTCCAAGGCCCAATGTTAAAACTGGGTTTTTTTGAAAGCTTTTTATTTAACTTTTCAGAATTAGCGTGCTAGAATACTTCTGCACAAATAGTTATCTCTGAGCTAAGTCAAGTGGTAAATTGCTGCGGTTCGTCTTTGTGTATGTGTTTCTATGTGATACTAAGTGAAGTTGATAGTTCTTAGTTTGTTTTTTCATTAATTAATACATCTCTTGAAAGCTATGGGTATGGCCCCTTAACCTAATTCTAACCTTCAAAAAAGCATTACACTTTTCAGTAAAAACAAACAAACAATCCTTAATCTCAAGTTGGTTTTTTTTTTTTTAAGTGTACAACTTAAATTTGTAAGGGTGAAAGCTAGAAAGGCTGAGCTTTATGTAAATCTGGCCCTTGCTTCCACTTACATGTGACAGAAAGAGTGTTTCTTTTACAAGTTGTATTCAGCAAGCAATGACTTGGTTTTTAGTCAGCTAAGTTACTTCTGTTATTACATGGAGAGAGCAAAAAAGTTTAAAAACTTCTTTTAAGAACTTTGTTCCAAGTCACTGAGTAAAGAGGACTTTAGGTTGACAGAACTGAAGATGGGAATCAAAAGATTTAATGTGCTTTGCACACTTACTGATGGCTAAAGGATTTTGGCAGGAGTCCATGCAGAAGTACTTACATAATACAAGCATAGCAAAACTGACAAACATTTTCATATGTAGCACTTTCAGGAATGTTCAAGCTGATGGATGCTAAACATAATATAAATTTAGATTGGTAGTGGTAATTAAACTAATATGTCTTCTGGAGGACACGATTTCTATGCACATAACAGTTTTGAAAATAGGAGAACTTGAATAACTTGTTAGTTAAAGGATATATAATTCAAATGTAGGGATAGAAAACATGGAATTTGGATATTCCATAGTGGTAAGCCTTTTTGGAAAATATGAGAACAAGGCACTGACAGGTAGTGCTTTGTGTTTGTTAGGAGTTATAGTTTATTCAATGTAACACATTGCAAGTGGCATTCTTTTTCCTAAGCAGTATCTTCAGTTTTATGTCTCTTAAGGAGTTTGCATGCTTGTTACCATATCTTATTCTAGAATGTTACCTTTCTTTACTTTCTAGGGGATTTTCTACTATTAATTTTTCTTAGTTAAGTTTCTCTTCCTTTCCATGTTGCCGCAAGAAGTGATACTCCTGTGGAGCCCCAGCATCCCGCCAGCAGCGAGACTCTCTGCCAGAGTTCAGTTCCAGAAAATGAACCACGTAATGGAGCACAGAGCCAGGGATCAGCCAAACAAGAGAAAAATGAGGTAGTAGTCGGTTGTTTAAAAATAATGAGGCCTTTTTAGCTGTGTTCTGATCACTTCATAATAATTTTCCTTTGTGTTGAGTACTTCATGCATGACAATGGGTTGCTTTGAATCTTGTATGTTATTACAGTGAAAATACTGTATTGCATCTTGTAGAAGAAGCCATTTATTTTTTATGCCCCCCACCCCCTCCTAAAGTTCTACTGTCATTTGGGTCAGTAATGCAGCTGAGTAGTGTGCCCTCTCATGTCAGCACTGTTGCTAAATTGTGGTGTATATCTTTAAAAAAAAAAAGTTTTGCAGTACTGAAAGCTGGCAATGTTAGTTCAAACAATGCTAAATAATCCTTGTAACGTTTTAGTGAGGAATGTGGCATGTAGCCTGAAAATTTTGGTGTTAACACCAAGTCTTAAACGTCCTCTCATATAATTTTCTGTCTAAAACACAGAGAAGTTAAAATTGTATAATTTTCTAGAAAATGTATATTTGCTATGCAGAATTCAATAGTGTAACCTTTTTTGGATTCATCTTTGAAGGCTTGTGCCTTGACTGTCCTTTTTTGTTTGGTTGGGTTTTTTCCTTTTTTCCCCCCATAGCAATATGGGGAAAGTAAAATAACAGTTCAGTAGCAAACAATGAAAAGAGTTATCTATTCTGTTCTTTTCCCACAATTTTAAATATCTGTCTTTTAAATCAATAATGACAAATAATATTGAGTATGCAGTCTGTTCTGTTTGGCAGGCTCCAGTTTGATTTTCTTAAGTAAACTTTGTCTCAGATTATGACATCTATATGGTACTGAAAACCAGTTGAGTCTTGAGAAGGCTGTATTCTTGTAGACTCTGGATACTTGAGTGAGGCAATGGGGCCTACTGGAAGATTAACAAAGTCCTTCTAAATCTGAGGACTTCACTCCCTTCAAGGACTTGGCTAAGTAACTTCTCTGCTGCAATAGTGTTGTGTGGGCACACTGGGAGTAAGGAGAGGGAGGAAAGAGCTTAGCTAGATGTACAACAGAGCAGGCTTCAAAAAACTGGACAGAGAATTTGTAGGGGAGAATGAAGACAGTAGATCTGTACTGTAGATGAAGAAGTTAGCCACACTACCACAGACAAACAGAAGAGAATGTGGTAACCAGTCCCAATTACAACTTGTTTTCAACATTGTGATGTGTATGCCTATGCAAGTTAGAAATTCCTAAGTTTCTTTTATAGCTTGATTTTTGTGTTGGTCCTGGAGGGATTGAGTTAGAAGCCAGAGTTTACAGAATAGAGTGTCTGGGCAACACGGTTTAGGTGTTATTTTGGGTAATAACTGTGTAGAATCTAACGGACTGAATCCAATTCAAGTATTGGTCACAGACAGAAGCAGAGACCGGAATATGGTTGTTCCTTAAAAGGATTATAACCCAGAGACTGGGGAATAGCTCATGTATTTGAAATACAAAAAATTAATGTTTTCTAGACTTCTGAAAATAACTTCAAAGTTTCTGAATGCAGGTATTCATCTCAGGGAACCTAAGGTGATAAACTTTTTTTACAAATGCAACAGTGCTAGGAAATCCATTGTAAACCAAAAAGAAAAAAACCTGTTGCCGGAGAACACAATCATAATACAAGTGTTTTTATTTAGAAGAAATGCAAAGTCTCATAGTTACCAAAGAAAGATTCTCTATGAATTGTTTGAACTAACACCAAGTTACCAGGATGTCTTTAAACAACTTAGAATCACTAGATGACAAATATGCCGATTTTGAAAACTGAACGTAAAAACACCACAGTGTTTTTTCTTTCCCTACTTCTTTTTCCTACTAGCTCGTAAATGTACAGTTCAGGTGTGGGGAATTTTTTTTTTTGTGGGTTGTTTTTTGTTTGGGTTTTTTGGGGTGGTTTTCTTGTTTTGTTTGTTGTTTGTTTGGGGTTTTTTGGAAAATGCATGGCACTCCAGTGTTGATGTTTTGGCCTTGGACTAAAGTGGTTTTGGTTTTCTGTAGGGTATTTTTGTTTTGTTCATTTTCAGCCTGTTTATGATGGTGGCAGTTGGAACTAGCACACACAGAAAGCAAGGGTTGTGGGATGCAGAAGGCAGTGGGTTTTGGGGAGCTGGCAGTGTGGCAATCTAAAGATACTATGTAAAATGGAAGAGACTATGATAAAGGAAGCTCAAGTATTTATGGTTGATCCAGAAAGTAAGAAATTTTAAAGCTGGAACAAGGCACGGATATCAAGTTTTGCATCTTACTTTTGGATAGACCACTTCAGGATTGGCTACTGGGAGAGGTAAATCGTCTCTGTAGGCTGATGGCAGGGAGGTGTCAGTGTCGCAGAAAATACAACATTTGTAGTGAAAACATGTCATGGAATTTGGAATGTAGCTTACATTGTTTTCTGATTTTTATTTTCAGTTTCCGATCATCTATTTCTTTTGATCCTTAGTACTTTGGAAGTTTTGTAGGAAAGAGGAGTCTTTGCCTGAATTACGGCAGAACTACTTCAACAGTGAATAGCACAGGCTGGCAGCAGTTTCCTTTTTTAATATGTACATTTTATCTGGTTTTAAGGAAGAATGAAAGCATTGCTCCTCAGAGGAGAATCTGCTAGTCTTCTGATGCCTGTATTGAAATAATGAAGCAAAGTGATTATTTAGGTTAAATACCACAATTAACTATTTAATTTTCTTATTTCTTTAGCTTCGTGATTCAACAGAGCAGTTTCAGGAATATTACAGACAAAGATTACGTTACCAGCAGCACTTAGAACAGAAAGAGCAACAACGACAGTTGTACCAGCAAATGTTGTTGGAAGGAGGTGTAAATCAAGAAGATGGATCTGACCAGCAACAGAATCTTACTGAACAATTTCTTAACAGGTTGGGAGGTTTTGTTGATTCTCCTTCCACCCAATTCTATTCCTTCAAGTTCTCATAATAACCTGGTTTGGTGGTCTTTTTTGTTTCTTCTCATTTGATACTAGATCTATCCAGAAACTAGGAGAATTAAATATGGGTATAGATAGTCTTGGAAATGATGTACAAACACTTAGCCAGCAATGTAACGGGAGCAAAGGGAGCGCACCTACCAATCCAGCAAATAACTTTACACCGCCATCTTCAGATGCTAGTCAGAGGATGACAACTGACAGCCAAAATGTTAATACAAGCACTCCTCGAAAGCGTGGATCAGCTAACCAGATACCCTTTCCTGAAGAGTCACCTGTACAGGGGAATCAAACGTAAGTTATTTGACTGTTCAAGACTACAAATATCACTGATAGCACCGTGGGAGTAGCTGTTTGTATTTAAGTTATCAAATGAATTTGTCATTCAATAGAGGTATTTAGCTCACGAACATTATTTTCTGCATATTTTTATAGGGATTATAAAATGTGTTGGTTTATTGGGTTTTGTTGTTTAGTTTTGAGATTTTTTTTTTGGTGACAGCACGCATGAGAAATAATGGTTATTTGTTAAGGTTTACAATTTATATTTATTTTTCATTTCAGACTTCTTTTTCCACCTTATGTACAGTTCTTGTTTAAAATAAGCAAAATAAATGTTCTTGTTTTGTGTTTTTTCCGAAAGCTTGTTTATGAAACAAACTTTGTGGAGAGCAGACAGGGCAGAGTTGAAACTAGATTTTTTTTTTTCTGTTAACTGAAGTTAGTGCTGACTTGAAAGCAACAACTATTTTCCCCATGTGCATACATATGCATGGTATGGAATGAAAACAAATATTTTTAACTTGCATTCACTTGTTCAATTCCTAGAGTTGCTGCAGAAACAGCATCCCTTTATAAAAATAATAGTTGATGAGAAAAAAACCATACATAACACTTACCCACCCAATGTAGTCACTTCTGAGAATGACTGAAACTGTAACAATAGTCCAAAAACTACTTACTAAAAAAATCTCTCCCTGCCTTTGTTTTGGTTATGGTTTGGTTTTTAATGTCTTTTTTTAATTTTTTTTTTAAATATATACAACTCTTCACCAAAACAGTGTAGCAGAACATGCTGTCAATCAGTCACACTTGGAAGAGTCTTCAGGGAATTTAAGTAGGACAAGAGGCGATGAGGTGAGTTTTCTTACTGTCCTTTACAGTTTCTCTTTTCACAAGATTCAATATTTAATCCTGAGTATGTTAATGTATATTTAGAATGAATTTTGATTGATGCAGTACCTACAAAATTGCAGAACCCTTGAGATTGGAAGGGACATCTGGAGACTTGAGTCCAAACCCACTGCTCAAAGAAGGGTCAACAACAGCAGGTTGCTTGGGACTGGGTCCGGTTGGGTTTTGCATATCTTCAAGGATGGAGGCTCCAACCACTACGGACAACCTGTTCCCATGTCTGATCCCTCTCTTAGTGCTTTTAAAGCAACAAAAAAGTTTACATGGAATTTCCTTTATTTCAATTTGTGTCTATTGTCTCTTGTCCTTGCGCTGAGTACCACTGAGAAGACTTTTGCTCCATCTTCTCTACTCCTCCTGTGAGGTATTTATAAACACTAGTAAGATTTACACACACACACCCTGAAAATCCCTTCTGATCTGAAGGCCAAACAGTCCCATCTCTCTCAGCTTCTTGTACAATAGAGGTTCCAGTGCATTGTCTTCTACAGACATTGTTTTGTGGTTTCCAGGTTGAAACTTTGATTGTTGGGCTCCAGCCAGTATGGTCTGACTTTAGGGAGATAAATTTGCAATGAGTACATTCCAAAATTTCTACATCAGATAAATAAAAATGAAAACTTTAGGAACATGGTGGTGAAGTCAGGAGGATGATGTAATAAAGCTTAGCATAATTCAGTGATAACTTTGTGTTATCTACAGAGTGAAAAGCTGATTCTTATGTTTAGTATTATATTTGTTTTATAAACTACATACATAAAGCAACATGTATGAAACTATGTATTAAAGCAACAAGAAAAATTTCTATAAGTATATTAACGATAAAAGAAATGCCAGGAAGGGCCTCCATCCCCTACTAGATTCAGGAGGAAATATGGTAATAAAAGACAAGGAGAAGGCTGAGGTGCTTAATGCCTTCGTTGCCTCAATCTTTAGGAATGGGAAGACTTATGCTGGGGAAAGTCACTCCCCCAAACCAAGAGACCAGGGCCAGGAGCACAATGTCCCCCCTACAGTTCAGGAGGAGACGGTCCATGACTTGGTCCTCAACATCAATGTGTATAAATCTATGGGGCTGGATGGGTTACATCCTAGAGTGCTGAGACCTGGCAGGGGTGCTCACCAGGCCACTGTCCATCATTTATCAGCAGTCCCGGCTAACTGGGGAGGTACCAACAGATTGGAGGTCAGCCATTATAACACTATAATATAACATTATAACATAAGAAGGGATGGAAGGATGATCCAGGGAACTACAGGCCTGTCAGTTTGACTTCAGTACCAGCGAAGCTGATGGAGCAGATCATCCTGAGTTCCTTTATGCGGCACATGCAGGACAATCAGGTGATCAGTCCCAGTCAGCATGGGTTTATGAAGGGCGGGTCCTGTTTAACAAACCTCATCTCCTTCTATGACAGGGTGATGCGCTTGTTGGATGAAGGGAAGGCTGTGGATGTTGTCTATCTTGACTGTAGTAAGGCATTTGACAGTGTTTGCCACAGTGGAATTGGAGAAATTGACTGCTCTTGGCTTGGATGGGCATACGCTTTCCTGGGTAAAAGAAATGGTTAGATGGATGAGTCCAGACAGCTGTAGTCAATGGAGTTAAATACAATTTGTGGCCAGTCAAGAGTGGTACCCCCCAGGGCTCAGTACTGGAGCCACTCCTGATTAGCATCTTCATCAATGATTTGGATAAGTGGATAGAGTGCACCCCTAGTAAGTTTGCAGGTGATGCCAAACTGGGTGGAAGTGTCGATCTGCTTGAGCGTAGGGAAGCTCTATAGAGGGATCTAGATAGGCTGGATCACTGGGCCAAGGCCAATTCCATGAGTTTCCATAAGGCCAAATGCAGGGTCCTGCACTTTGGCCACAACAATACCCAGCAGCGCTACAGGCTTGGGGAAGAGTGGCTGGAGAGCTGCCAGGCAGAGAAGGACCTGGGGGTGTTGAGTGACAGCCAGCTGCACATAAGCCAGCAGTGTGCCCAGGTGGCCAAGGCGGCCAACAGCATCCTGGCCTGGATCAGGAATAGTGTAGTCAGCAGGAGCAGGGACGTGATCATTCCTCCGTACTCAGCTTTGGTGAGGCAGCACCTTGAATACTGTGTCCAGTTTTGGGGCCCTTTCTACAAGACAGGTGTTGAGGTGCTGAAGAGGGTTACCAAGCTAGTAAAGGGTTTGGAGCTTGTGTCTTATGAGGAAAGGCTGAAGGATCTGGGGCTGTTTAGCCTTGAGAAAAAAGGCTGAGGGGAGACCTTATTTTTCTGTACAGCAACCTGAGGGGTCTGCTCTCCTTAATGAGGAGCGACAGAACAAGAGGAAAGGGCCTGAAGTTGAACCGGGGGAGGTTCAGACTGAATATTAGGAAGAATTTCTTTACTGAAAGGGTTGTCAGGCATAGGAATAGCCTGCCCAGGGAGGTGGCAGACTTACCATCTTTGGAGGTGTTTAAGAGCTGGGTGGATGTTGCTCTTAGGGACATGGTTTAGTGGTTTTGATAGGGTTAGGAATAAGGTTGGACTTGATGACCTTGAAGGTCTCTTCCAGACAAAATGATTCTTGGAAGATTTCCAGTAAAAATGAAGCTTTGTTCCCCTTGCAAGTTTCACACAGATCAAATGTGTTTACACAGAAATAAACCAATATCGTATGCATCTGAGGTGGGTTATTCAGAAGAGCAAAAGTTGTTGGAAGTCTGTAAGGAGAATGAGAAATGTTAATCTTATGTTAGCTGTAAAAGTGAGTTGGAAAAAACAAAACCCAACTTTTTAAGTATGCTGTTCCTTAACATAAGAGTAGATGATGTTTTACAAACCTGTAATGTGAATAGTTCAGCCTGTTGCTGCCACTTATTAATACTTTGGTACAATAGTTCTACATTATTCTGCAAAACAGTCACATCCACTTTTGAATGTTCAGTTTTATGATTAAGAACCTAATTTGACTGTTACTCTTCTACACAGGAGGACAAATCAAAAAAGCAGTTCATTTGCATTAATACTCTAGAGGACACACAAGCTGTGAGAGCTGTAGCCTTCCATCCTAGTGGGAGTTTATATGCTGTTGGCTCCAACTCTAAAACTTTGAGGGTTTGTGCCTATCCAGAAGTAATTGACCCAAGGTAAGAAAGCTTATATAATAATTTCTTTCTCTGTGTCATAGCACTTCTTTCTCCCATAGCTACTGATATCTGTATGTTTCATGCCTTTCTTTTGGTGTTGTAACTAGTGCAGTGCTCACCTGAACTGCCAAACAAAAATAAGATCTGCTGATATTTGTGGGCTCCTTTTTTGCTGTCTTCCATTAATGACAAGATGCACTGCCACAGTACCACACCTTTCCTTTTATGTGGTGTTGTCTCAGTAGGTGGGCTTTTCTGTGTTTCCTGTGATGGCTTTTGGTTTTGATATTCCAACTGTAAAAGTGGGAGATGTATCAAGTTTCCAAGTCAGCACGAGATGTGCCTCATGAGAAGTTTCTGGCAGGAGGACAAACTTAGCAGTAGGGAAAGCAGTTATCTTTTTCAACTTTTACAGCAGAATTTGCCAGAGTGTGCCTCTTGGCTCTGTTACTATAAACACTGTTTCCTGATACTTGGTACCTTGACAGCAAAAGCACTATTTGTGGTTTACTGTGCACTTAGTCTTTTCAGTTTTCACCCATTTTTTTAATACGAGGGGGGAAAAGTATTATTTCATCTGGAAATAAATATTGCTATCTCAATAACCACCTCCTTGTCTCTTCTCCAGTTACAGTATTTTCTTGGAGTAGGGGCAAGTTCAGGCTTCTAAAACTTAACAGTTTCAAAAGGAACTACAAGTATGCACAGTGACTATCTGGGACATCTTCCTAGTTTAGGACTCATGTTCAGGCTTCCAGAGTGTTCAAAAAGTAATTTTTTTTTTTTCCCCCTTTTTCCTCCTTAAATATCATCAGTAAAGTAGTCTTTGAAGCTTAACTAACAATGTATGAAACAATTAAAAAAACAAAGCCAATTTCTCTGATACCCGATGCAAGCTGACTTGCTGAAGCCAGACAACGTCCCCTTGATGGGTAAACAGTGACAAGTATTTTCACTGGAATAGACACTTTACTAACTACGGCCTGCTCTCAGCTTGTTACTCTAACCACTGGGAAAGGTTAGATTGACTCTGCAGCCTTTGTCCCTAGTTATAGTGCACAGTCTGATAGGAAAAATGACATATTGCATCTGGGTATGAAAGGATTAGTGAGATTTCCTTAGTTCTGAACTTGTACTTCTTCCTCTTACTGTTTTGTTTTCACTTTGCTTACAGGCAGCCAAAAACATTTCATCATGGGATTTACAAATTAGCAGACAGATTGCCTTTTTTTTTTTAAGACATTTTAATCTCTGTAACAACCTGAGTCTAGACATGCATTCAAAATGTTTAATGTTTTTTCAAAAAGCTGTAATTGTGAAGAGTGTCTACTAAATAGCAGGTGCTTATGTGTACGTCCAGGTTTTCTTGTGACTTTGTTTTTATTGTTCTTCAAAGTGATGCATGATTCAGAACAGGTTGAGGGTTTTTTTATGATTTTTTTTTTTACTTATTTTGTGTGTGTGTGTTGGTTGTTGTGGTGGTTTGGTTGGTTGGTTGGTTTGGGGTTTTTTGTGTGTTGTTTTGGGTTGGGTTTTTTTGGTTTGGTTTGGTTTTTTTTGTCTATTATGGATTTCCTCTCTGGCAACAAAATAAAATTAGCTTCTATGCAGATTTATTTTAGCGTTCTTTACTAATGCCACATTTATCTCAAAAGTTTTTAAGCAGACTTAGATGATTACCTTCTGGTTTTTACTCTCTGCACAGCTCATAATGAT
Organism: Megaceryle torquata; assembly: GCA_024611175.1. Taxonomy (NCBI): domain Eukaryota; kingdom Metazoa; phylum Chordata; class Aves; order Coraciiformes; family Cerylidae; genus Megaceryle; species Megaceryle torquata. The sequence goes on from JANIJG010189962.1 coordinate 23,933, forward strand.
GAACATGTATGAGTTTTAATTTGGTTGGTTGGTTGGTTTGTTGTGTGTTACTTAATTTAATGACCAAAGAGGAGACAGTACTTGATTTATGGCAGTATTTTTCTGTGCCTTCCCAGGTAGGGTTAACATAGAAGCCTTTTTCTTGATCCTTTAACCACTTTCATGTTTGGTGAGTCCCTCTCCTTCTGACAGCAAGGATGCCATAGACAACAACTTCTTGGATAGAACAGCAGGCCTCAATTTTTGTTACAGTACTGCTAGGCACAACAGCCCCAAACACAAGTATATGGGGTATGGTCATACAATTATGCTGTCATGCCAGACATAATTTCCAGCTAGGGATTATGTCTGGTGGGTGGGAAACTGGAAGAGAAACACCTTCCTCCACACATACACAGAAGTTACGCAGGCTTCTGCACGTTTTTTGTGGGGGTTTTTTTAGTGGGTTGTGGTGTTTTGTTTTGTGTCGTTTTCGTTTGCTTGTTTGTTTTTTAGGAATTCTTCCAATTGGCAGCCTGATAGTTTTGTCCTAGACTTTAGCCATGCCAGCTGCACTGGGTGCTACCATAGAAAGTATGTGCCTTATGAGCTTGCTTGGCTTATTGTTGCTTGATTGGACACAAGCACATTCAGAAATGGCTACAGGATCAAGATGTTTCGAGTCTGAAGGATATAGAGAAAAATCCCCCTGATTTAGGAGTCTGGGAATGAGATTTCATTGTCTGTAGCTGGAAATTACTATGTTTTAGCTGTATTCATCCCTGTATAGATGAAGGGACTGTGTAAGTTCTTTTTGTATGTCTAATCACAAATACAATGGGAAGATGAGGAAAAACTGAGAGAATGGGATGGAGAAGAACCTTTTGTTTTGTCTTAGATCACATGTATGTTTTTGATGCAAACTGCCATAGGTATTTCATGTTACGCAAAATAGAAAGAATAGTATATTCATTTTAGAATACATTGTTTTTCGTAGAAAAACACCCAAGTTTGTTGGTTTGTTTTTTTTTTTTTTTTCCAGTGCTTATAATGCTCCTAAACAGCCTGTGGTTCGATTCAAAAGGAACAAGCATCATAAAGGATCGATCTACTGTGTAGCCTGGAGTCCCTGTGGACAGCTGTTAGCTACTGGTTCGAATGATAAATACGTGAAAGTACTGCCTTTTAATGCAGAAACTTGTAATGCAACAGGTAGTGTGTGTGTGCTTGTGTGTTTATTTTAAAGAATTTATTTTCAATTACTTGTCCAATATTTGGCAAAACCATTCAAATTACATTGATCGTGTAGTGAATAGGTTTTGTTATTTTTATTCTAATACACTGATTAACTTACTCTCTCTTGCCTTTCACCATCTCTGTCCAGCAAAGAGCCGCCAAGGGGTTGAGAATTATCTTTCGGGTTTTTTTTGGTTTGGTTCTTTGTTTGCATTTTGCTTTTGTATTCCAAGATTCTAGGTTATTGTGCTATCTTCTGGTACTCTTTGGTTTTCTCTCAGATACAGTAAAACAACAAACTTTTCTTAACTTTAGTTCTTGATTGTCAGTAGGAATTTATTTCCAGTTCCCCTTTCTTCCCTAGTTTGGTCCTCTTCTTCCCCATCTTAGAAGTGTAAGGCTTCTCTCCCTGTAAATACTGTTTTCCATGCCCAACACCCCTAATCACTGAATATGAATAAAACTGAATAGGGCTTTTCCCTTTACTGTTTTGAACTTAGGCTACCTTGTCCTGTGTGGTTCAGTTCCATACTGGCAGAGAAAGGCTCTTTTTAGTTTATCAGATGTTACAAAAAGAAAGAAATGCACTCTAGAAGCCTTGGCTGGAATTGGCTGTGCACGTGGTCTTTGTATGCTTTGCAAAGCTTTAGGAACTGCAGGAAGCTCAAGCAATGCTCGCAAATCAGATTCTTGGAAATTTTTGTTGAACTGGCAACTGAAATAGTGTGTTCTATGGAGGGTGCCCAACAATGTTTATACTTAGTAGTGTACACACCCTTGCCTAAAATACTCTTCATTATCCCTGTAGCTGCTTTAAAGATTGCAGCCCTAACAGTGATAAACAAAAGTATGCTTTGTTTTTTTCCTTGATTTTTAAATTATTGTAGGCCCGGATCTGGAGTTCAGCATGCACGATGGGACGATCAGAGACCTTGCTTTCATGGAAGGCCCAGAAAGCGGTGGTGCTATTTTAATAAGTGCTGGAGCAGGGGACTGTAATATTTACACAACAGACTGTCAACGAGGACAAGGCCTGCATGCTCTAAGTGGTCACACTGGTACGTGTGCTGTTACTTCTCTCTTGCACTTTTTAAGTCTCTATATTGTATTCTAATGAATTTGTGGTGTTTGGTTGGTTTGGTTTTTTTAAGTCTTTGTGCTTTTCTTTCTATTGAGACTTTTTTCTTTCTCCAGATGGCTCTTGAGGTATTTTGAGGGGAGGTGGAAGTGTTTGTTTTTAAATATGTTGCCTGTTAATTTAGTGGAGAGAATGCATCCTTCATTCCAGAGAATATGCAAAGCTGTGTATCGCCTTACCCTGTTGGCCCTTTAAATCATGCATCACACAGGTTTTACATAGGACTGCTAAATTTCTAAATACAAAAATATAATCAGAACTGTACTTGATTAGTGATGTTTAATCAAATAAAGAAGTCTTTTTGTTCACAGGTCATATTTTAGCACTTTATACTTGGAGTGGCTGGATGATTGCTTCTGGATCCCAAGACAAAACTGTAAGATTCTGGGATCTGAGAGTGCCAAGCTGTGTTCGTGTTGTGGGAACAACATTTCATGGAACGGGTAAGACTTACTATCTTGCTTCTGATAATGCTTGCATAAAAATAAATTTTAAAGATTTTTAAGTAGTATAGAGTGAATTCTTGCATCATAGAATGGAGGCTTGGCTTTAAAAGAAGTTGTGAGGCTATCTTTATCTCTGTTTTTTGTGTTAAGTAAAATTTCCTTTCAAAAGTTGGCTAGTTTTTTGCCTTGTGATTTTTTCAAACAGACATTTTCCAGTACATTAAAATAAAACCAGACACAAAATAACTGCTTCAGACTCAAAGAAAAGGGTGGGAAGAAATAGCCACTTTTGCAAGTCATGAGCATACTCTATAGAAATGCGCAGAAAGATTCTTAAGAACCACTCATTATTGAATTTGTTTCTTGAAACCTTGGGGGGCAGAACTTCTTGTAATTTTCTACATTGTTTTATAAAGAGTGACTTTCCTCTGATGAAACAGATACTTATTGTCATGCAGCTTTAACAGTGGCTTTGTTACCATTCCAGCGTGACCTATGGCTTCAGAGTTTTAGGTGCTTGGACATAATGTTCTTATTATAACAGTAGCTAGGTATGTTCACCTTAAATTTAAGGCCAGAGTTTGCTATTCTTATACAGTTTATATTCTTTTTAAAAAAAAAAAAAGTTGGCTATTTGCACAAATGCACATCAGTATAATGTGCATGTGTTGGTTTGGGGTTTTTTTTTCTCCTGCAGGAAGTGCTGTAGCCTCAGTAGCTGTTGATCCGAGTGGTCGTCTCCTGGCTACAGGTCAAGAGGACTCTAGCTGTATGCTGTACGATATTCGAGGAGGACGAATGGTGCAGAGCTATCATCCGCATGCCAGTGATGTTCGTTCTGTTCGCTTCTCTCCAGGGGCACACTACTTGCTCACAGGATCGTATGATATGAAAATAAAGGTGACAGACTTGCAAGGTAACATACTACAAAGGATACAAGGTTAATTTGCAATTTGGTGCTTGTGATACTAAAGCTGTAAGAGAACATGGGTTTAAAGATCAGGGTTTAGTTTAAAAGGGGGAGAAACAAGCATTGAGCTTTGAAGGGTTTGAAATATATGTATAAATGTGATTGTCTCTGTTCACAGTTGGCTAGTTGCATTGCTAAGAATGTAAGCTATGAACTAAAACTTGTTTTGTGGGGAAGGGGATGCTGATAATAAAAGACCTAGTGAACACTGTTGGCTGTTGAGGGGGCCATTGCTCTCAGGCAGCATTCATAAAATTGACCCTTTAGAAAAAAGTGTAGTAGTAATAATAATGGTTATTTTTATTGGTAATAGTTGAGATAAGATACTGGATGTGTCTAATTGACTTGATATTCTTAGACCATTACTTCTAATTATGTTGTGTAACAACTGTGAATACCTGTGTGTTAAAATTGTACTGTCTCCAGTAATGCCTAAACACTAAAACACTGGAGCCTTGTGTTATGCAGCGTGTGTGCAGAAGGCATCAAGAATACTTTTTAAGGTGAAATACATATGTAAGCTCTACTAAACAGACACACACACACAGCATGGACAGCCAAACCACCAAAAAGACACTCCCAAAAAAAAAAAACATAGTTGGGATATAAAGTCATGAAATGACTAATGATTTCCATTCCTCTACTGTAGGGGACCTTACGAAGCAGCTTCCTCTTATGGTGGTGGGAGAGCACAAGGACAAAGTTATTCAGTGCCGATGGCATACACAAGATCTTTCCTTCCTGTCGTCTTCTGCAGACAGAACTGTAACCCTTTGGACTTACAACGGCTAGAGTGCAAAGGCAACCTATGCAGCTAAAGCACAGAGACCCGAGACTACAGAACTGTAAAAACAAAGTAATAATTATTAGGCATTGAGAGAGCAGCAGTTGAGCAGGAGAGTTGTCTTGTCAAGAGGAGGGGCACTTGTCACAGATTTTTCTGGTTTCTAGGAGGTCTTGGTGTTTTTAGTATATTCTTTTGCAGTGCTTTCAGTCTTCCATGTGAATTCATGCTGCTGTGACCTATTGTAGTCTTGTTGCCAAAGTCTATGGGGAAAACTCTTATGTTGTTGATGTGCACTCTAATATGAATGATGTGTTTACAGTTTGGTATTAATTGCATTCCTTGGTCTTTGCCTCAATGAGAATTTTATAGAGAAACTTAAGTTGAAAAACACTTTAATCAAGTCTGTGTGTAATTAGTTCCACACACGCACATAAAAGATAATTACTTCCACCATTTCTTCAGATTTATTATATTCATCACTTCTCAACAAGAAGGTAAACTTTGTAACATCTTTACATTTTAAACTTTTTTAGTAATAAATTCTGAACTTTAAAAGTGGTTAGGCAGTAACCACAACTTGATTGTGGTCCGTTATATAGTGTGGGGAGTTTTTTTTCTTTCTTTTCGTGTAAAGTGGGGAAAATGTTGGTTTTTTACTACACAACATTGTTTTGAACAAGCTAACATGATGGAAGGGGAAAAAGTAAAATAGTTTTCTGGTTTGTTTGGGTTTTTTTTTCTGTAGAAACATGCAATATTTTACTTTTTGAATGCAACAGAATACCTCTGTGTATGATGTACTGTAGAGGAGAGTGGATTGGCAGCAGTTGTCACAGTGAGCTTAATGGCTATCAGTTTTTTGAGTAAAAGGGATACCATTAATGCTGTACTAGAAACCAGCATGGCTTACAATGCTATGTCTGCATGATAACTTAAGAATGGTTTAAATTCACAGTTCAGAAGCTTATCTGAATTTTATTTCTTGCACTGTTTACGTATGGGAAATCGCAGTTTTATTTCTACAAGACTTTAGATTCTAATGTTTATGTACTGTTATATTTTCATATTGTACAGTTCCTTTTACTTTTTAAAATATAAACCTTAAACATTAGGTTATTTATTTATTTGAACTGCAGTTAAGTTTTGGATTCTCTTGGTTACTAAATTATATGTGCACTGTAGCAAGCGTTTTTAACTATCGTATAAAAAGTGGAAAGGTAATTATAGAAGTGTATCTGTGCTATTATCTCAATAAAGACCTCCAGCACCTGCAGCTGTCTCGTCTGTCATTTTGTATTCTTAGTTTATAATTTCTCAGTGCAACTCTGGTACTTAAAGTGTGTGGTGTATGCCTAGAACTGTTAAAGGCTTTAGATCTTTGATACCGAACTTCACAGTGCGGTAAGTAATAATACAGCAGCACAGAGCTGAACCTCTGTTTATTTTCTGTGCTGGTTAACAACCTAATGCTGCTTTGAAGGAAAATAAGACTTCTACTACTTCTGTTCATACAGGTGTCCACTGCTGGCAAAGTATTTTTCATTAGCCCTACACCTACTTAAATACCAATTTTTTTAAATATTTTTTTCTTTAAACTTCCCTCTGTCCCGACAGGATCTAGTTCTACAGCTCTCATTTTATGTGCCAGTCTCTTGTGATTATGAGCTGTTCTTACGGCGGAGCTCCTAACGCTCGCTTGTATTTACTGCAGGGCCGTCTTCCTCCTCTAGGTCTGCGGTGGAACGGCCTCCCTGGCCTGCGGTTGTAGCACCTGCCTTGAGCTCGACAACTGAACATAAAAAAAACCTCCCCGTCCAAGACGCGAAGGGGAGGGCGCTGTAAGGGGGCCGGAAGGGGAGCGCAGCTCTGCTGCCTCACTCCTGAGCTGCTTCTCTGGGTGACGCCCGCGGCCGCTGCTCGCTGAGCGGTTCATTATTCTCGGGGCTGCCCGCGCTGTTCTGGGGCTGCCGCGAGGCTCTGCCCACGCACGCGCCCGGCCGCACGAGCGGCGGGGATGAGGCGGCGCGAGGCGGCGCTGAGCCCGCTAGCGCCTCTCGCGCCTGAGGGCGGGCACGGGGCCCCGGCCGCCGCTTCTCCGCGACTCCTGTACGGCGGGAGCGGCTTCTCCCGGGCCTCGGGGCGGGGCCGGGCCAGGTCTGCAGAGGGAGTGGTGGCCGGGGGAACGCAGGCCTAAGGGAGAGGGAGGAGGACGGGCCCCCTCCCTGCCTGCGTGGGGCCTGGCGATGCGGGGCTGCTCCGGGCCGGGTAAACAGGCCGAGACAGTCTGCGGCCCTTCAGGTACCGGGGGGGCCGCGGTCTGGGAGCTAGAACGTGGGCTGCGGGGGCCCTCAGCCGCGGGGCCTCGATGAGGCCGTTGCTGGGGGGGCCGCTGATTGGGGGAAGGAGCCCCGTTGTCCGGGCTCTAGCGCGCTGAAGGGGCGAGGCGGAGCGGTGGGAGCGAGGAATGGGCGGAAGGTTGCGTGTCTCCTCGGAGCGTGGTGATAGTGCCGGTATCCGAAATAAACAAGGCGAGAGAGACGGGGGAGGGGGGAGAGAAGCATCCGGGGCTTTCCCTTTTACAACTATTTCAGCGCTTGCAACGTACGGCCTCTAGCGTCGTCGGCCGGCAAGGTAGGGCTGTGCCCCAGATCCGGGCCGTACGGGGTTGCGGGTTCGAGCCGGCCGGGAGGCAGCGGGGCGGGCGGCCTGGGGCCTGTCGGAGCAGCGCTGAGGGGACCGCGCCCGTGGCTCCCGGCTGGGCCGGACAGGAGTGTCATCCTGGCAAGACTCGCCAGGGGAATTTCTGTAGCGGTAATGGTGACGGACCCTTGTCGTGAAGCCTGGAGGAGTTCAACAACGTTGTAACATATTTAGCGGTGTTGAACTCTGCGCTGCTTCTAACTACAGCCACTTATATGGATCCATTTGTATAACGCAGCTTTAATTGTTGCATATTCGACAGGTGGATTTTTTGGAAAAAAAAAAAAAAATATATATATATATAAGGGAAGTTTTACCTGCTTATTGGAGAACTGAGTTTCTAAACAACACTGGAGAATATTTTTTTTCATGTTGTAAGATTGTTTCGAGTTTTTTGCGCAGCATGTTATGTCCTGAACTAAATGTCAGAATATCTTGTTATATTTCATAGTACAGGATGTTGTTTCCGTTGGTATTGTGTGCACTTGTGCTGACTGGGAGTGGTAAAGTTCAAGATGATGAATGGATTGACCCCACGGATATGCTCAATTACGATGCAGCATCAGGAACAATGAGGAGACCTTACAAGGTAGAAAAAGAAAGGGTGCATGAATACATCTCTCCCAAACAGTCCTGCAGCCACATCAGCCTGTTCAAAGATTGCCCTTAAACCATGACATTAGAAAATCATGGAATTATGATATTTTTAAGGTCTTAAAAGGTTACATCTGAATCGATACCTAGAAAAGTGTGTATAATTAATTTCAATTAAAATTGAAGGGAAAAAAATAGCAATCTTTGCTATAGTAAACAATCGGTGCAAGGCTTTTTCCTGACTGGTTTCCCACTAATATAGGAATAAACCCGTTACTGTGTGAAAGTATTATGAAAGTCAACGTATTTTGTAATGCTGGAAGGAAGATCAGAATAGGGATTGAGTGCTGTACCTCATGAACACTGAGGAGAAGATAAAATATGAAAAGCTAGTTTTAACAAGGTGAATCATTTCAGTTTTCTTGTTTGAGGGTCAAACTCTATGTATATCACGAGATGCATACTGTTTATCTAGTATATAGGTGCACACATGGCACTGTAAACTGTCGGTGGTTTTACAGGCACCCTTGATTTTTGTTATTCTTCAGCTTTCAAGTTTGGTTTTGCAGTCTTGAATAATACCATTTTGACACTTGAGAATGTAATTTTCTGAATCTTAAAAAATGCAGACTGCACTGCTTCTCTCTGCAGAGTTCCTTCTTGGCTTCCACCTGCCCCAAGTCCACCTGATGGTCATTAGTATACCTAAAAATAAACAGCAAGCCTTGGATTCCTTAAACTTAGTGCTCAACTGCTTCAGCTTTTATGAAAAAATATTAGATTTATTGTTGTTTCCTACAAAAATGGAATGGCATCTTAAAGAAGAAAAAAGGCTTCTTTGGGTTAACCTGTTTTTTCAGGATTTGTTTTCTGCTCTGCCATGAGAGATTTTAGGTAGGCAGGCTCTGTGGGACACCCAAATCCTCAAAACCAACCTTTGTATCAGTGTGAGTTCACTGATTTGTGTGGTGTTGCCCTTCCTTTTGGAGACTTTCCTCAGTGTGCAATAAATACCTGTCTGTGTAGAAGCACCACTAAAATCAAGTCTGAGCAATTAACAGAAAAAATGGGATGTTTGTGAGTGAAGAAGAAATATAAAAGGAAAGGCATGAAACCCAGAACGGGGCTTTGTGTTTGCTCTCAGTCTGGCTGGCTGCGTGGCCAGCTAGACTGGGAATTTGTCCGTTGGAAAACTGCCCCTTTGCTTGCTGAGTCAGTTTTTAGCCAGTCCAGTTATCTAATCTGATGCACTGCTGGGCTCGCCAACAATCAGAGGAGGGGAAAGGGCAGGTGGGGGAGGACAGGGCACACAGACCTCGCCTTTTGAAGGGAGCAGTTAGGTAAACCTAAAGCAATTGTCCATTTGTAGCTGGAGTATTGCTGGGAGAGTATTAGCATCAAAAAACACTCATTTTTTAGCTCCTTTGCTCCTTTGAAAGTGATCTTACTACAAATACGTAGCATAGTGATTGATCAAATTCTCTGATTCTGAAAATGTGTTTTTATAATAGGTGTTTTTCTTATGTAATTTTAGGCAAACTATCATGACTCCGAGGATAGGACTGTGGATGTGGTCAGTACCGAAATCTTACCGAGTTGCTCCAGGGAAGTAGATTCCTTGCAACAAAAGGTTTGTTACGGAACTTCAGAATATCTTCCAAGTTTGGGGTTGTTTTTTTTTTTTTGTTGTTGTTTTTGTTTTTGTTTTTTACAATTATGCTTTTCTGGATAGTATAGAACAGGAGAATTGCTGGTGTAATTAGTGACAGACCATGCATTACGTAGGGGAAACTGTTCAGAGAGACTGGAAGTGGTTTGAACTCAGTTGCAAATAGGTGCTCTGCCTACCAAGGTCTGTTTCCTAAAAAGATTTCTAGTGTAACAGAAGTTGATGAGCTGTGTGTTTTCTGTCCAGTCAGCAGCTTAGACATGTGGTGTGGCTGTTACACTGTGCTGCTAAAAGCTAAGAACCCTGACCTTTTATTTTCAAGTTGTTCAGTTCTGTTGGATTTTAAAGGGTGGATTGTGGGCATAGAGAACACATTTGTGGCTGCCCACAGTGCGCAGTGCTGCAGCTCTCGGGAACCGCTGTAAGACCCCCACACTGCTTCTTGCTCTGAGTCCAGGAGGACGTGGTGATGCTCACCTAGCTACTTGGGCTCTCACTTCCCTCAGCCATTTGGAGACCGAATGGGATATGTTCTTTTAGTTACTTAGTATTTTTACAGTTTTTTGTTTGTTTGTGGGGGTTGTTTGTTTTGTTGGGGTTTTTTGTTTGGTTTGGGGGTTTTTTTGATCGTTTGGGGGTTTTTTGTGTTTTTCTTCGTTTGTTTTGGTTTGGTTTTTTTGTATGTGTGTTGGGGGGGGTATTTTTGTTTGGTTTGTTGTTTTTTTCTGATGTAAGCTTAAAATTTAAAGGGATCCAGATCTTCAGTTTTTTTCTAGTCATACCAAGGTTAAAATTCAAACCATATTATTAGCCAAAATCTCCAGTACTGGCCAGTCCCATAGAAAGTAGTATTTTCTGTAACTGCATACGCTTTTTATCAGGTGTACTAGTGATGGGATTATTGCTAAACTAAAGAAATGTGCCTCTGTTGATCCTGAGTTTAATGTGTTGGTAGGGTTTGGATTTTTTTTTTTTTTCTCCTATGAACAAGCTGGCTTGAGGGACAAGTGAATCGAGTGTCTTTACGTTGCAGATTGCAGATTGTGAGAAGAGGAATGCCAAATCACGTGAAAGCCGTAGCTTTTATATTTTTAAGCGATACTTGAATAAGATTTTAAATGAAGCTGGAAAACTTGGCCTTGTAAGTATTTGAGCAGTCATTAAAAATTGATTAGAATTCATATTACTGCTTTGTGTGTTTTTCACAGTTATCAAGTATTAACTAATTATTCTGGCATACTTTAAATATTAACTAAAATGAAGGGAACTGACTTGCAAAGGAAACAATTATAGAAGTATGCGATTCCAGTATTGCTGTTAGTTAGCAGTGTTTGCTTGGAGAGACAGTTGCCAATTGATCTGTAAAGCATCTAAAGGAGTACTATGTGAGTTCAGAGTATGTATCTAAATATCTATTGATAGTGTTACCAAAATTGGAAGAAACCTTTTAGTACCAGTTAAAAGTTTGAGATAGTGTAAGAAGCAGGCGTCTCTTTATTGCAGTGCTGGATGTACAAGGGATCACTCCACCTAACGTGCATACCATATATCACACCAGCCAAAGTTTGTATTACCCTATCACATATGTATGTATTAAATTTCCTAGAATATTTATGCATATTCATTCTCTTTCCTGGAACTAATTATCATATTTGCATAGTCATTACGCATATGCGGGTAGAGTCTCTGGGGTGTTTTGGAGGGTCTCTCAAGACCCCCTGGTGGTCACCCATCGCTGTCCTCTGGGTGAACTCTAGGCTCCTTTCTTCTATAGATGAAAGTTTTCTATCAGTCCCTCTTACGGTTATCTTATAACTGCTTGTTCTGTAGTTTCCTTAGTGATGAGAATGGTCTTCATTCTGATCCATCCAAGTTCCATATGCTTTGATAATACAGAATGCACCTGGTTTCCTTATAAATGTATCACTGGAATGCTGCTGCACTCATAACCCTGTTCAGTTCATGTTAATAGTTGCTAAGCTCCAAAGAGCCAGATTGTGTGTCTGTGTGTTTGTTGTAGATGATTTAGGCCTTTGTTTAGACTACCACATTAAACATCTAGGAATAGTAGTTTATTAGAGTTTGTATGGGAAAATCACCTTGTTACTTTCTTTATTATATTGTATTTGGAGATGTATTTTTGTTCTGTTCAGAGGTAGAGGAATATATGCTTAGCAATAAGCAAAATAAATATTTAACTAAGAACTTAGCAATATAAAATTTCTTATTTGAGTATTTAATAGCTTCTATCTCTATTACCCAGCCATGGTTGGGGCAGACATACCGTGTTCATAATTAATGCTTGTTAACAAGTAGATCTAAAATTCTAATAACAAGTGAGATAACTCACTTCACTGGTTAGGTTTTTTTTCTGTAGAATTGAAAGAATACAAACCAGTTGAATTCGTCTTTCGTGTAGTTCAAAAGAATGAACAAAAAGGTTACAGAAACATAGCGTGCTTCCTGTCCCACGTCGTCTTCTTGCAGTCAGCTTCAAAAAGGTGCTGGTACATAGTGAGGGTCTATAATCAAGTTTTTGCCTAGGAATACATATTTTCATGTGTACTTCTGTGTGCAAACGAGCAGCTTTTAACCACTGTTTTGCTTTGATTTTAATTCAGCCTGAAGAAAATGTGGGCCATGTCCACTATGATGCTGAGATCATCCTTACAAAACAGACATATTTGGAGATTGTCAGATTTCTCAACGAGGAAACTTGGCAGTCGGGTGCTGTGGATGATGCGCTTAGTGATATTTTGATCAATTTTAAGCACCACGATTATAAAGCTTGGCACTGGAGATTCGAAGACACTTTTGGAATTGATCTATATAATATGTTTCTGGTAAGAGAATTAAAAATGGGTTTTGTTGTTTTTTTTAGTTGCTGTTTTCTCCTGTGTCTTTGTGCAAGTCTAGTCAGTGACTATTACCATAGTAATAGGATGAAGAAAAAGAATTCTTACAACTGTTGTGTGTAAATGTGAAAACAAAAGTTGAAAATTCTTCCATGTGTACTGGCAGTAAGCTTGGAAAATTCTAAATCTGGATCATATTTTCTTCCTGGTTTTTTTTCAGATACTCTTGTGCCTAGTCTGTGTTGTTGTTGTAATAGCTACAGAGCTCTGGACACGTATTCATTGGTTTGTTCAGCTAAAACGTGTTTTATTAATAAGTTTTCTCATCAGTTTTGCATGGAATTGGCTTTACTTGTATAAGGTAAGTTGTTCTGAAATCTTAATGGCTTTTAGGCTTAAAATTTTACAGTTACAGAATCATTTAGATTGGAAATGACCTTTAAGGTGATCTGAGTCCAATCACAAACCTAATGTTGCTTGGGGGAGTTGAGGTTATTTAGTTCCTTTAGTTAGTTTACATAAAGCAGTGCTTAATGACAAAATAAATAAAGATATGAATGTTTTATTATGTGTGTTGACAGGTGTACTAGGCTTAAAGAGCAAAACAAACCCTGCAAACTTTTATCCTGCCACAGAGGTACACAAAATTCATAGAGGAGTAGAACTGTGATTTCACTGTGTAGGCAAGGGAGATATAACTCTGTCTAAAGCAGCTTGGTAGAAAAGTCTCCTGAAAATACCTCGTGGTTTTGTTTTGTTTTGTTTTCTTTCTTTCTAAAAATTCCCTGGCTAAGACTGTATTTTATGTGTTTGTCAGACCAGAGATAAATGCTTCATTCATGGTGATAAAGTAGCTGACTTTACAATGGTATTGGCTTTAATGAGGAGGAATTTATGCTACTAGGTTATAGCCCAACTACAAAATCTCAGTCCTCACATCTTGCCACCAGAATTCAACTGCAACTTGTCAGACCCAGCAGTAGCAGAGTGCCACAGAGTAGGATGGCTCTTGAATGTGAGTGGACTGCTGTGTGGGCTTGGATTGAGTCAATGAAGAATGTCAGTTTTTCAACAGATTGTTTGACTTCATTTTTTTCTATTTGATTGTGAAGTTGCAAACTATAAGGCAAAATTATAATGAATATAGGCATTTGTTAATGGGAAATACCTAAAAAATGAAAGAGAATGTCCTGATGGCTTAATTAGTACTTGCATGGCAGCTGTCTCTGGCTTTAATCCAGAAATATTTTAAGGTGACTAGATATCATCAGATTAATTTTGCTCTAAAATTCTGTCTTTGGAATATTGGGAGTTTGCGCTTTTGGCAATTCAGGCTCCTTTCGGACAATATCTCTGAGGTGGCCATCTGGGTAGTTTTTATCCATTCCCAGGAAGTACTTTGAATTTAATTCTGTTATTGTTTAGGTAGCTAACTTTTCTTACTGCAGACTTACCTGCGTAGTTGTCCCAAACCTGCCGAGAGCAAACATCATTAGCTCAGGTGCAGTACTGCATGGACGCAAGTGCTCTGCGTCCAGCACCACGTTGGTTTATGTCTTACACGTAATTCCCCCTCTCCTGCAGTTGGCCTTTGCGCAGCACCAAGCAGAAATTGCAAAAATGGGTCAGTTTGATAACGTCTGTGCTGAGAAGCTGGACTGGAGAGAAAGTCTTATAGGTAAATACTTATTTCGTAACTGTATCTTATGATCACAAAATATTCAGTAATAATATTCAAGAATACTCTTTAATTTCTTCATGAGGAGTACATGAAATTTTTTTAAGCAATACATGATTCTGTGGTTTTACCTTTTTTCCATTCCACAAGACTTTATTTTCTAGGCCTTTGGAGGAGAGCAGATGACAAAACTGTGCTTAGAACATGTGACGGTGTTAACTTCTTTTCCTTGTAACTTAACCTGTGAATATTTCCTCAACTCCACTCCTGCAGTACAATTCAGTGCTGTTTACTGAAGATAGGGTAGAATTCAAGATTTATTTTGGGGTTTTTTTTATCTGCCAGGCCTCTAAATACAATGGACCTTGGAAATTTGATCTATAACTACTTACTCTGGTGTTATTTTGCAGAGAAAGCTAATTTCTTTTTTTTTTTTTTTTTTTAGCCATTATTTGTTACCCAGTGCTATAGCAGGTAGATTAATGGTGGCCACTCTTAATAAGTGCTTGTTATGGTCTTGCCTTTATAATTTATTGACTGTGACTGCTCTGTTTATATCAAATTTCAATGGTTTATGTTCTGACTGCACTAAAATCAAACTACAGAAACACTGATGTCATAAATTACTTGTTTATAACTTAAAAATTCCCTTAAGGAGTCAGACTTTCTGCTTATAACTAAAATTTTTGCCTTGAAATCTAGCAAGCAAACTACATGTTTTTAATCTACTTGCAACCTGGCAGATGAGTAATAACTCTCAGAATTACTTCTGTTTCAGCAGCTGTGGGCAAAATGTGCTAGATAATAGTATCTGCAGACGAGACTTATTTTTCTTCCAAGGTTTCTAGGAACTAAGTTCATCCAATAAAGAGACATCTCTTGAGTAAACTCAGTTTCTTTTCTTTCTTTCTGGCTTCCCACTCATTCCTCTTATTCCTGCATCCCCATGACTGGATAATAAAAACTTGGTATTTTTAAAAATAAATGTAAGCTTTGAACCCTATCTAGAAGAGTTCTCTTCCATCTATAATTCAAGTGCTACTTTCTGTATTGCTACTGTGTCATAAAAAATGTTTTTTAAAAGTAGTAAAAATGTGTCTCTGCTTTGACTACAGAATGGCTCAGAAGTACATGGACAATTCAGGACGATCCCTGTCAGAAGTACTATGAAACTCTACTAGTAAATCCTGTTCTGTTGGTTCCACCGACAAAGGTATATACTGAGCCTAAAAAGACTGTTACGTGTTTATGTTTGTAATCAGTGACAACACTGTTTTTCTATTTGTATTTTTCTAGGCATTGGCAGTTACTTTCACTGACTTTGTAACTGAGCCTTTGAAGCATGTGGGACAAGGCATTGGTGAATTCATCAAAGCGCTTATGAAGGAGATACCTTTTATTCTGCAAGTTCCAGTGCTAATTATGATGGCTCTAGCTGTCCTGGTTCGTATACATTTTATCTTTTATTTAAAAGCTCAGTTTGGTTTTTTTTTATAGTTACAACTTACAAGTTAAGTATTATTATTTCATATTTGTACTCTGAACAGTTTCCTTAGCACAGATTAAATTATTTCTACAAGGAAGTAAGTTTTTTATTTACAAAGTCTTCATAGTACATAGATCTACTGATTAAAATAGGTAGGCTTGCATTTAAATGACACATCGCCTCCCCTCCCCAGGTGGGATAAAATAGCATGAAACAACTGCTTAAAATCTTAGACTCTATGACAATTTACTGCATCTTAGTTCCCCATTTCTCCTTTGTGTCATTACACAAGGGTGCATATAATTGGCATTTTGTTCCCAAGTATTGAGTTTGCACCTTCAGCATCTTTGGTGCTACAATAAAGATGAACTGCAGTCAGTCGGGCAGTTCCTGCACTGTGGTCATGCTGGAGAAAGCTTGACTGTTACTGCAGCTGTTCTGATGACCTGATCTTTCCTTTCAGTGTTTTTCAGATATGTGACTTTGAATTCTGTGTGAAAAATGTAGGCTGCAAATACCTGTCATTTTCTTATTTTTTTCCCTCCCTCAGGCTTTCTGCTATGGTGCAGGATCATCAGTGTCTGTGTTAAGATATTTGACATCTTCTCAGAGAAACAGTCTTCCTCCACCTGACAGTCAACAGGAAAACATAGATTTTGGGCGATATGATGGGAGTAAATCAGATGGCTATTATTTGCAGAAATTTCCTTACATTCCTAGAGGACCTTATGACAGAGGAGATGCTCCTATGAGACCAGGAAATGGCAGCAGAAGTCCTGACATCATGCATACAAGTGATGAGCCAGACACGCAAGTAGAGGAGTCTCACAAACCAGAGCCCAGTGTATGTTAGTCCTGGTGTAATTAGAGCTGGGATTAAATTTAATAGATTTCAGTGTCATCTTCTAGAACATATTTAAACAAAAAGCTTAACCCATATCCTGGGGAGAAAGGAATTAAGGAAATACCTGTTCCCCTATAGAACAGTTTGGTAGAGGTGTCTTGTGTATGTTCCGTTATGGTAAAATACTGAGCTCTGGCAAACTATGGCAGGAAACTACTGAAGTAAAACTTGTTACTATAAAGAGTTAAATAACTTCTGTTTTGAGATACCAGTACTTATGTCAGCCTGGGGAATGATGATTACCCACAGAAGAAAGGCTGGGGAAAAAAAAGCAGTGCTGACTTTTCTGTAACTATAGAAAATTAAAATCAGATTAAAATCCTCCAGATGTGTATATTTACATATACTATTCACCCCATGAAAAAAAGATACCAGTCATGCTTTGGGGGAGTTCTGCCCCTTGAGCTGAGATGCACCTGAAGCAAAAGACACCATCACTTTGGATTGCTTCATTAATAGCTTATTATTAATTTTTACAGAATAGATTGCACACTGAATCTGAAGTTTGTAGACTAGAAACTATCACAGCTGACAACCTTACTGAAGAACACGCACCCGAGCAGCAGAAACAGGAGACAGGCAAAGCAGAGCGAGAGACTGGAGAAAATTGTTATCCTAATACAAACCTAGAAGGGAAGAGTTGTGCAATGGAACCATGTGAAGAGAAGAAAAACAGCAGTTCATGTGACTCACAGGAAGGAGACTAAAGAAGCCTCTCTGCTGTAAGTTTTGTCTAACCTTTTGTAGTCATATACTTGCAGAGCTAGTCATGTAGCGGAACTATCTGACATCGTTCTCAGTAAGAAAAGAGAACATCAGTGAGCTGATGGGACCTCATTTTTGGTCAGAGCCTTAGCAGGCCTAGCTGTTAGGTGGGGTTTTTAAACCAGAGACTGAGTCTATATACTGATTCTGAATTTGAAATAAATGTATTAAGATATTACAGCTTTAACTGGCCAAGAAAACAGACTTGTGGGTGTTGCAGCTTGTTTGAAATCAAATTTGTGTAATAAGTTTTGAGTACAACTAGATACTCTGTGGTGGGAAAGCAGTGATCCTCTGTAGTCTAGCAAATGTACACCGCATAAGTAACTGTCAGACAGCTGGAAGAAAGTTGTTAATATTCATGTGATTCACATAAGACTAACTGCAACTCAACTAGAAGTCTCAGGACTATCTTTTGGTTTATATTCTTTTCAATCAGCCTTAAGTAAGTGTAGTTGCTGATTGTCAGCACGGTTCTGAGACAGGTGATGATTTTCTTCTAATAATTTGCAGAGGAGTGAGAAGCTGATGTATCAGCTGTGGTTTTAGGGTGACTTGAAGCTGAACAGGGAATAAAAAGCACTAAGTACTGATGATCAGCACAATAAACTGCTGGTAACTCACAGTGCTGAAAGATTAGTTTGTCATTTCTCCTTAAAAGTAGAAAGAGGACATTTTCAAGTAGAAACAAATTTCCAGTGCTAAAAAAGCTGCAAGAGGTATTTGCAAAACTTCTAACTGTAACATAGTTTAAATTATGTGGATTCTGTGTCACTTTAAGATTAAAGTGCCATTTTACTCTAAAGCTAAAATGAACTGTAGATTCTTCTCTAGGGCTATAATACCTCAATGTAAACACTTAAAAGAGGACATAGCCCTCGAGGTTCCCAAGGACTATCCCAGCATAGTGTGTCCTTATCAAGAGGAAAACTAATTAGGTCCAGTAATAAGCAGCATACAAACATTTACTGTTTGTAGCACTTAAATTTACTTACTGCAGGAAATGCTTGATGTCCATGGTAGTCTATGCCAGGTACCTATCACCCCTGTGATTCCCTGTACATGGACTGCTGCTGCTGGACATGTACCACACAACCTCTAGAACAGCATTGGCAGCTTGTCACTTAGAAACAAGTAGATCTTAGAAAAACTTCTGATTGTAAAACAGCACTGAGTAATACAGGAAACACTTCACTAAATATTACAAAAAAACAGCACACCCCACCCAACCGAAAATAAAACCAGCATGTTTTGAAGGCATTTTTTTTAAATTAAACAGAATTAAAATTAGGGTTTGATTTTTGTTTGAATGATTGCAGAAACACAGTTTGGAAGCAGCAAAGACAGACTAAGTGCTGAAGCTATTTCTCTTTTTTATTATTATAATTTTTAAAAAAAGTACAAAAGAAAACAGTACCATTTTCCAGGGAGGTACAAATCGGGGGGAAAAAAAAAAATCAAGTTTTTTTATTTAAAAACAACATACAAATTTAGGTCTTGCACTAGAATGGAGACAGTGGTAGAATCCACACATCAGCATACCTTGACAGGGGGAAAAAAATCATGTTCGTAGCCTAGAGGCAGTTAAGAGGGAGATACAGTAATCAGTATCTCAGACCCTGCTAAAAGCAGCTGCCAGCGGCAGCTCTAACTACTGGTCACAAGTGTGATGCTGCTGCTATTTATACAAAAATCTATTAGAAAGGGGACAAAACTACTCATTGCAATCTTCTGTAAAAAGGTGTGTCTTTTTCCAGCAAATAAAAATGTTACCTAAGATGCTACTGTACAGCATGTGCCTGTTTCTTTGTTCAGCCAGGATTTGGTCCCTTTATAGTTGAGGGTAGATGGACTCTTTGTTCATCCATTCTCTTAGCTTGTGATCGTAAAATCAGGCTGAAAAAATCCTCATCTGGTACAGTTGGTCCTTTTGCAGATGATGGAGGAGCACATCTTTGATCATCCAGTCTGGAACCCTAGAAACAGACCAAGCAATCAAGCTGCATATTTACAGGAATATATAAGCGAAGAATAGAAGTGAAAAATTACTAAAGGCTTCTGTTTTCAAATTTAAAGTTATTACAAGGATTTAATTTGTAAGCTTTGTTTCAAATTATACTTCTCAAATGAAATTAGTAAATTAATGTAGCTAAAGTGGTTCTTAGAAACCACTTGTCCACATGTAGCTGTAACTCCCATGATTTAGTTCTTGTTCCTAGTGCAGAATGAGATTTAAGTGTCGCTTTGTCTGGAAGAAGAACTTAAGCATTAGTAGATGGTATTGCTGGTCTCCCACAACAGAAAATATGGTTGTCTTCCTTACTCAGGGAGTGGAAAAATGTCCACAGTGTTGTCGTATTTGGAAAGGCAATGTTGGGAGAAAGTTTTCCTCCAAACTGAGAAGTCTGGTACATGTTAACCACAATGTTACACAGCAGTTTGCTAACATCTCTGAGATTGGTCCCGTGTCCCTTTCACACGGCCGCCTGCTCCTGGCCAGATGCGCCAAGCATCGGCCTATCACACTAGGTCCGGCTGTGGGACTGCAGCTATCTACAGTAGCTCCTTTGCTTTAGCTGGGAACGAGTATTTCTCAGCAGCAACAGGCAGCTGCTGAGCTAGCTGGAGAGGAACATGGCACTTTAGGAAAAGCGCAGCTTTCAGTATTGGATGGACCTCAGACAGAGTCATCTTTGAGAGAGACGTCTTCAAAACCTTTTTGTGCTACTGCTTTAAACAGAAACATCTGTAATGACTGAAGGGATTAAGTTTTTCCATTCTCAGTAAGTGCAGTCATTGCTTTACTACATACAAGTGCATGTGAAGAGACAAATCTATCATACTAATCTCTAGAATCTTTGTTTGACTCAAAAGAATGTAAACAGACAAGCTGCTAAAACAGAACATGATACTGCATCAGGTTGATGAACACTGTCATGGTAGATGCAATTCCAGGTGCTGCTTCCCACCCAAGCTAACACCTCTACCGTTGGAGAACTCAGTGTCTGACTTTTGTACTTTGAGATCCTTATCAACCCATTAGGTACAACAGCAAGTCCTTTTACTTCATTTCTTTTTGGTCTTATTGGTATATACACTATGCTCTGACAGACTCTTCACGTACGTATTGCTATGAACTACTACTTAATATAATTGGAATGATGACCACTATTCACCACTAAATGTTTGATAGTGAATTCTTTCATTTGGTAAGTTAGGGTTCTTGGTATATCACGTGCCCTCCTAACAACCCTGATCTAAACACTTTTTTCTTAAAATCATTTTACATACTCCTTTTAATAGCCTCACTTGATTTCCTTCACTTCACCATTCATTGCTTTAAATGGTTAACATCACATAAATACCAAAACTACACTCTGTTGACACTGAATAATTTGGAAAAACAAAACAAAAATCAAAACAAGAAAGAGAAATGGTAATTTAAAACAAACAAACAAAAAATCCAATTTTTTATTCTCTCTGTTCTTCCTTACCCACCAAATCAATTTAGACCTTAAAACACGTATTAAAAATGTAGCTTACTTGAGGAAACTAAATAGCAGGATGCACAAACCAAATTTCCAGACGCAGAATCTGAAGAATTTTTATCAAAATATTACCTGGCATTTTATCAATATATCAAAGAAGTCGTCATCCAGTTCTCTGTTGTTAGTTGCCATGAGGTGACCAAGGACTGACTGACTGTTCTGTTGATTAAGACGAAGCCCAGGCAGATTACTAAAGCTAGCGCGTTGGTCGTCCAGCCGGCGGCTCTGTGAGCTCGCAAGGAGGTCTAGAAATTCATCTGTGCGGGGCGAGACTATGGAAGTAGAAAAGGCTGGGGAGGAGGAAAAAAACAAGTTAGCCTAGAAGCAAGTTCTTTTCCATAGTAAATCTTGTACACAAATGTATTTTAAAATAGCACGTGGCAGGAGCTAGAGTCAGATACAGATTTTGCTTTTAAAAAATTACATTTTCTCATTGTTTTAGATGGAGTAGAGGATGTTGCCACTGAAGTAGCTGAGATTTTGTTCTTCTCCTGGAAGTAGCATCTCTGATCATCCATCCTGTTACTCTGGAATCGGCTCAGCAGATCAAAAAACCCTTCATCTGCCATTGTCTCTCGACTGTTTTTCTGAAGAGGAGAGAAGAGTCAGGGGTGTCATGAGCTCAGGAGTACCTAAAACTAGGACAACTGCATTGCAGTTTCATTCCAGTAATGCATTTGGTATTTGCATGTATGAAATCAATTTAAACAATTAATTTAGTCATCCATTTCTATAGACGGAGATTTATTGGAAGAGGACATGCTAATACTATGGCATTTTTTGAAGGTAAAATGTATTAGAAATGTTCCGTTCTCTGAAACAGAAAGAAGCAGTACTCTAATCAGTACAACTGGAGTTACTCTTCATCTGTGAATCCACCAAAAACCCAAATGCCCTTGAAAGAATAAAACAAGAACCACTCTCAGTTTCCATTATCCCCTCAGGTCTATGATCAAAAGCACTCATCTCTCACCTAGATCAAACAACTCCGTTGTTCTGACCCAATTCTCTGACTTCTGTCAGAAGTGCAATAACCTAAAAGAACATGTCAAAAATATCTCCCACTTAATCAGAAAAAGAAGCTTTTCACTAAATTTGGAGAAGCATGGTCTAGAAGAGACTAGAAATAAAACATATGTGCCAGCTGAGCTGTAACTTTAGACCAGGAAAAAGTGTTCCAATAGTAGGAAAAGCTTAAAGCTGGCACCACCCATGAGACAGCTGCAGAATGTCAGATTTTGCATCGTTTTACAGAGCCACAGTGTTTAAATCAACTAAACCTGAAATGGACAGCTGCAGGAATGTGCTTCCATAATTCTGATCAGACAAAATTTAGCAAAGGGTACGAACTCCACAGCTCGCCAAACCTACCCTCTGAGAGTTTGGAAGTCGATGGTCAATAGAATTACTGGCATCCTGCAAAACTTTGGAAGCGGTGCCGTTTTTGTACTTTTTGCCTTTTAGTCGATTTACAAAATGCAGTTTTGCTGAAGGTTTGGCAACCAGTGGTTTCTGTTTAGCAAGAATCTCACTGTTCCAGTTCTGAACCTAAGAAAACAAGAGTCATGAAATTAAGCCTTCTGATTTTAATTACCTATACTCTTAACCTCTTATTAGCTGCTGCTTTTCCTCCCCAGACCGAAACAGCTTTTAAGTTTTTTTTTTTTTTGGTTTACCCAACCATGAGGATATTAAAACTTAGGTTTTGGTTCTATTACTTGACCTGTGATTACGGAGCTCTTGTTACATGAAGCAGGTTAGTACTGTTACTGATGAGTCTTAAAACTGAACTGTAGTGTGACACCTGATTGATGAAAAAGCAGGCATATAGTGTATTTATAATTAAACATGATGAAGTTTTCCTTGCTGACTGCAGTGCAGGAAATGTAGTTAATGTGAAGGCTAAAATGTAGACTCAGCTGGTGTGTTCCACCTGCTGTTCTTCTAATTGGGAAGAAGGAAAAAAAAAAAAAAGCATAGTTTTACAAACCCTTACACAAACCTAGGTACTCAAGCAGCCTTCTGTGAAGTCCTTGGTATACAAAAAATTCCCAGCAAAGATTGAAAAGGAATAGGGAGAAGAATGCCAGCACAAAAGCAAATGGGAATAAGCATCCCGTTTCACTGAGGAACAGAATGGAAAGCTTTAAGGAAAATCTGTTTAGTTGATAAATTATCTTCTAAAGGAAACTAAATTAGCCTCAAATTCAGGAGCTTTATCTACAGCTGACAAGCTTTTACTGAGTAAAACATCTTTTTTTCTCTTGATTCCAACAGCAAAAATTGTGAACACAGTCACAAATCTTTCAGCAATGCTGCCTACATAAAGGGGTTGCCTTCTGAAGGCACACAGATTCCAACTCCCAAGATGGCATCCTCTACAGTCAAACTGTAGTGCTAGTGGCATATGTTGTTCTATGTATCAAAGACATTTATGGAATGAATTTTCAGAACCTACTCAAATTAGTATCTTGAAAAACAGCCCTTTATAAGAGCAAAGCTGCAAGAGTAGGTTAATCATTACCAAATCCACACAGAACATTTCTCTGTATTTAGGGCACAGATTATCGCAGGCCATGTACTGTAGAAGATATCACCGGTAAATAGATTCAGAGAATAAGAAAATACAGATGATACTGGCCAGAATCTTAGAGGCTGTCTGCAGAGTAATCACCCTGGACTAAAAGCAAAATCTTTTAAAATTTAATAACAAGGCTCTTGAGCATCAAGGGCTGACTACAGCTGTACCTGCCAACTGTCCAGATGTAAGCTTTGCAATTCAATTTCCTATTTGATAAACACGGTGGTGGGCTTTGCATCACTTAAAGAGATTGGATCAGATATCACAGTAAGAAGGGAAAAATGGCAATTTCAGCCTGCCACTGGAGTCATTTACGTAGAACTGCCAGCACACCCTCTGAAGGCAGACAGAATCTGAAGGAAATAGCTCCAAGATGAATACAGGGATTCTAATCGGGAACTTCTAGCTCCAAAGGATTTCTCTGAGCTTGGGGTTAAGTTACTTTATTGATCTGTGGCTTAATTTCAGCATTTCTGAAATAGCATCCTTACTCAAGATGGATATTAAACCTCCTAATGGTTTGCAAGTTAGTTGAAATCCCAAAGTGAAAACCAAAACATACTATTTTAAGTGCCCATAAAATGACTGTAACCAAAGAAAAAAGTGTTCAGAACAGCTGAGATCAAGCCTAGGAATTTTACTCTGCAACCCTTTTTATGCTGCATCCTCAAACCACTTCTAAAGAGGAGAGAAATTCCTTCAATGCACACTACAGGACCCCATTCTTCCTTATTTGTGAGGGGAGTAAAGCAAGCTTTCCACAAGCAGTTAGAACCATTACATGTGTAAGATGCTGACTGTTACCTACATAACAAACGTATTATTTGTTAGAATTGTTAGACCTAACTCTTTAAGATAACCAGATTTCAAAGGGGATGAGAAGGACATTAACATTCCGCTGAGTTCTTTCAAAGCTGTTAAGTATAAAACTTCTGACTATTTATAATTAAGTTAAAACCCAAGAGATATTTCATTGCAGTCTTGCCAGCAGAACAGAAAGTAGTAAAGTGCCAACCTTTTCTGGTGTTAATTTCATAAGTTCCATGTTCTCCATACTGTAGCGCCGTCCCACTCTTGATCTGGCACCTTTGAGAAAGAATCAAGTTCATCTTTTTATTATTAAGATTTATGGTGTCACCTTCAAAGGTGGGGCTGTACTCATCTCAGGTCCAAGGTACATCAATTCCAAGCTTCAAAATAGGGCAGTTAAATGTATCATCAGAGAATAAATTACCACTAGTAAAAGAAGCCTTCAAAACAACGCTGATCTAACCTATCTACGTTGCTTTCACGGGACACCGAGAAGGACGATCAATCTTTGAACATCGAAGAAGAACATCAAATGAACTGCATTCTACGTTAACTACCAATATCGCTAAGATCACAGGACAGAAAGACAATCTGGCAGCAAACAGATAAATCTCCCACATTAAAAAAAAAAAAAAAGGAAGAAACATTACATGAAGAAACTGAGCAGTGACCTGTGATTCTCAATGGAAATCCTCCAGTGGAGGAGCTGGAGGGGTCCAATACTGCAAAAACACTGTTGGGTTTTTTTGCTGGTGCAGGGGAAGAAAAAGCCCTGCATACTCAACTGTTTGTAGTCAGAAAACAATGCAAAGACAAGATTGTTTTTCACAATTAGGAAGTACTGCACGTACCATTCAAGCTGCTCTCTACCACCTGGCTTTCTGACATCATGGAGTTGTTTGTGCTGTAGCTTAGTCCGAGAACCATTTGAAGATCTGAGAGATTAAGTCTAGCAGTGAGTTCCCCACTTCTGTCTCCTACCTGCAACCAATAAGCAGTTCTATCACTGTCACAACTAACACACATTTGTAACTATAAAGCAATTTTTGTCCCCTGGATTTCTGGGAGAAAAAGGCTGAAAAGGTTTTCCTGGTTGAAAACAGAATCATCTTTTTGATGAATTGCATAACTAAAAGGTATATAACAAAGCCTAATTAACCTCTGCTGGGCTACTACCTTGAATTCTGTGCTGACACTATCAGAGGTGGCACAAGAACTAAGGAGACAGCTGCAGTGAGACATAGCTGAAATAAGTCAGAAATCATTCAAAATTCATTCTGTCATTCAAAAGCTGATGCATGGGCACAACTCCATAAAAACTGCTGTGTGAGAGCAAAAACCAACAGCCAACATAGAGTGGAAAATTGTACCTCTCTTGAAATCTCCAAGTGCCTTTCTGCAAAATGTATAGCTTGGTCATGATGTCCCAGAGCAGTATATGCATTGCCTAAACTCCAGCATGCTCTTCCTTCTCCAATCCTGCAAAAAATAAACACTCTCATTAATACCTTTACTCACTGAACACTAGGGGTCAGGTTTTTGTAATATTTCTGCAATAAGATCGCTGTGCCAAGAAAAACAAAGGCACATTCCAACACCCACACATCAAGTATTGTAATTAAAGGAGAATGATCGGGGTATAACCATAAATATGAGAAAATCTAATAAAAAATTTAATTTTTAAGCTCACAGAAAATAAAAGTCACTCAGTTTTGCAAGCATGGAACATCTTACAAGCTGCTTTTCCTCAGATTCCATGCCTTATTCCTCACAGATTCTACTTGCTGAGTTAAAAGAAGCACATGTAAAAGTTGTAAAAAATTTTAGTTGTACCCAGTGTTATAAAAAAAGACCTTAGAAATCATTATTATAACACAAACATTACTTGCTGGTGTATTATTCCTCCTTCCCCCATCCTCTTCCATGTTCTTAATTTGTGGGAAAGTAAGAGGTGTATTCTTAAAGTATACAAAGATATTTTAATGAAGTATTGAAAAACGGGAGATCTGCTTTTCTTCATTTACAAAGATGATGCTGACAAAAGATGTAGAGACAGTCATTCATCAATTCCTCTTTCATCTCAGACTCACTAGCTCCAGTAGTTTCAGGAGTCATTTTTGCTTTTCCATATGAAAACTGGAGCCCAGTGTTACAGGGAATTCACACTAACACAGCTGTCATATACAGAACAATGACAGCAGAGCTAGAGGCAACAGGAGTTGGATAGATAGATCGTAGATAAATGAAGCAATCTCTTAGGGCTTACTTATCATTTAATTCCTGAGCAATCACGAGGTGTTTCAAATGATAATCAATTGCTTTTTCATAGTCTTGAAGCAAAGTGTACGTGTTCCCAAGGCTGTAGCAGGCCTGTGCTTCCACAGCTCTGTCTTTAAGCTGTCGAGCCAACTGTAATGTCCTCCTGAAAGGAAGGATTAGTCACCTCAAAAATCACTGTAAGGAGAAGTTTCTAAAAGTGTACTTGTGCAACTAAAAATCAGTTATAGAGTTTAAACAAACTAGGACACCTGGCAAATTAGCTGCTAATAAATTGCTATCTTGCAAACTCTTGAAAGATTTTAAGTGTCAGTCTTCCACGCCCCTCCACGGCAACCTAATTCCATTTACTTTATATTATAGAGCAGACTGATCCCTCAAGCAGCACCTTCTAATTTTAATTTATTGCTTCATCAATAATTTGCAGTGGTTTTCCTGACACTGTGCACTTGAAACAGTTTAGTACCAGCATTACAATAAATAACTGCTATTCTCCATCAACACGAGCAAGACATGCCTATAACCACCATCTAGCCTGCCCCTGATGGGTAAGAATTGAGTGCTAGAGGAATGTGTGCAGTATGGAAGTTGCTTGGGTTTTTTCAAAAGAACACGTAAGCTCCAAAATCCACTTAAGATGCTAATAACACCTAGAGTGTATCTTTGATGAGCTTGTATTTTCTCAAGTTACAGCAGCAACTGCTTAGTGGTGCAGAGATCAAGAAAAAAGTCTTGATTGAAAATACAGACTAAATACAAAAATCATGTTGACATGCACCACTTATCTCAGCTAGCGAGTATACCTGAGACAGGTACCCATCTCAGGTTACTGAAGTTACTCAGATCATTCCAGGACTTGGTAAGAGCTGAGACAGTAATGCTTGGTTCTAGAATAAAGGAGAATAAATGCCTATCAACAGAGAGACAGCTACAGTGCTGAAAGAATCTAGTTAAAGTAACAGAAAAGTTAAGAAAATAAAAGAGTTGAATGCTGTCCCCCTTCTGTGAAAGAACTGGAATAGTTCAACAACTAGGAAAAAAAAATGTTATTTTTGCTGAACAAATGCAGCTCTTTTCTAAGGAAATGTTGAAGACATGGCTGTTCTATAGTGAGCTAAAGTACCCGGCACCATGGAAGTGAAGTGTACAAGAAGAGATGTAAATTACATTTATAAGCAGTCAACTAACTTGTAATATTCAGAAGCTGTTTCAAATTCACCCAGGAATATGAAGGCATTTCCAAGATTGCTGTACGCTCTTCGTTCCGCTGATCTGTCACCAAATTCTTTTGCAATTAGGAGACGCTTCAAAATGTGAAATAATTGTGTTATTTACTAAATTTTGTAGTTTGTAACATACATTTGCATACAGAAATGCACACCTCTAGTTTTTCCATTGTGCATCTCTATCTGTTCTTTAGACAACAATGCTTTGAAAAGAACAGCCAAACTGGAAGCTGTGCCATTAATATTTTAAAACTTGTGTTAAAAAACTGGCAACATAGGTATTTAAGATCAGGAGCAACCAGTGATACTTTGCTAGAACAGAATTCCTTACCAGCACGGTGTTTTACCTGTTCATGGGCTAAAACTGCACTCCTGAAGTTGCCCAGAAGATAGTGTGTGTTTCCCAGATTTCCAAAGGCACGCCCTTGTGCTGCTCTGTCACCCAGCTCTGTTACTATTGTCAGGTTCTCCCTGTTTTGGGGAAAGTGAGGACAAGAATAGCGATTTCTAAATGTTTTGCTTTGTTTTTCCTCACAGTCATTTAAATACTAATTAAAAAAAAAAAAAGTTTTCATTTCTAGGAAGGAAAACAGAAGTATTTTACTTCAGCCTATTTTAATGGCCTTTTATGCAACCATAAATCTTCCACAGAGTAGGAAACATTTCCCTTAACTGCATTCCTAGTGAAGCTGCTGTGCTCACTTCCAGTTCCAGAGCTACGTCACATATGAGTATACAGAGGCCCTGCTGTTGTCTCAGTCTGGTTTAAAGAGTACTACTGGATTCTAACATATGGGAAGGACTTAACAGGTAATAAGAGGTACACCAAAAATGAAGGCATAACAAAAGAATAGTGCCCTCTCCAGTTTAAAAGGGAAAAAAAATCAGAGGTACTACTGTTCTGCCACAGGGTAATGCATGACACCACAAATCTCCCAATATTCTAATGCATGAGATATCCGTATCCTTTCAATTGCCAACACTTAAAGCTACTGCTTACTCATAATACTTTGCAGCTTTTTGTAAAGCATTTTTCACATCCTCTGGAAGTTCCCCTGGATCATGGGTCCCAGCACTAGCTACATTTTTCCCTTTAGAGTGATACACATTCCCCAGGTTGTAGAGTGCTCTTGCTTCTCCAACCTAAACCGAAAATAAAATAAGGCATTAAAATGTCACTCAAGCTTCAAAGTCTTGTGTCACAGTAACTATTACTACAATCCACAGATGGGAAAAACTCTTTGTTAACTAGTTGTCAACACATGCTCTGCCCATTCTGAGCAGGTTCTTATCACCCACCTTGCTCTCAGTCACATCCATCCATCAAATCATTTTGCATACTACTTCCTTTTGAAGTGCAAGACATAATAATCTTGAGGCCAATTATCATTAAAAATTAAGTAATAAAAAAACCCACAACCACGAAACAGGATAATATTTATTGATGCGGATCTATAGTCTTCCAGGTGCAAACAAGTATCCTATAACCAACAGATTCTTACTGTCTAGAAGAAATAACTGAATAGTCATTATTTATTTCCATCAAAAAGGCAGCACAATCGTTACCAATACAACAGGGTTCAGTAATATGTATTAATTAGCAGTTTACTTCCAGATTCCTAAGCAATTCTTACCTTATCTTTAAGCTCTCTGGAAATATCCAGATGTCTCTGGCAGCAAACAATAGCTTCTTCAAAATTCCCAAGTACCTTTAAAGTGTTGCCCAGGTTCCCACTAGCTTTAGCTTCTCCCAGAAGATCTCCAATTGTCCTAAAATTGCAGAAATAAAGCGTGCGGTAAATAGCATACCATCTGAAACCAAGCAGATGAGCAGTGTATGGCAGACAGAAGAATCTATGAAGAGATTACAACCTTGTACATGCGTATGTATTCAGTTCATTTTACATCTAAAATGCACCCACATAAACACAGGACAATCTGTTGCTACAGACATTTAATTTTGTTGGTGCTGTTTGTGCAACTGCTAGTATTCATGGTATCAATCATTACTCTCTCTCTCTATATATATATATATTTAAAATAATATTTTAGGAATACAATAAAGAGGAAAGTCACAATTATGTAGAAAGGCAGTGCCAGCATTAGAAAAAGAGGTTTAACTGTTTTTGCATTTTGAGTATCATAGTCTTGTACCATTTACAAGACATGCTGCACTCCCAGAAAGCTCAGAGCAAACACTACATTTCTTGAGAGTAAGACAAGACTGCTGCTGAACCGCTCAGACTGAGACACCTGGGGAGTAACACAACAAAACAAGTTACCACAAGGTTACAGCACTTGAGCAGGTTGCAGCAGGCAGAAGAATAGATTTGTGCCTAAACTGAAGTTAAGTCCATTAGGTGACGGTGTCTTTTATTGGATCTATGCCAAATCATTAAAAGTCAGATGCATATATAGTGTACTAAATGCATAGGGATTTTATATTTCACAGTATTCTATTAGGAGTTTTACAGAGAGAAACATGAATGGCTTCTGTCTAGTTAACAGAGATCCAGTTTAACACTCTGGAGAACCAGAAAGATTGAGTTTTAGAAGCAGGAAAGGGTGAATTTAAAGAAGTCAATTAATTATTCACAAACCTGATAAAGCCTCAGTCAGTACTAGGATTACAGCACTACACCAAGTATTAGCTCCCAGGTTAAAGGGCAATCAAGTTACCTACCAGACCCCCTGGCCCTCTGTCATCACCACATAATGAGTAACAGTGGGATTTGGTAGGAAAATGAACAGTCGACTGCTCATCTCTACAAGAGCAGCATGAAATAGAGAATGTGGTTAAAGCAAGACACAGGATTACCTTGCAAGAGTTAAATCATGGTGATGGTATTCCAAGGCCTTTGCATATTCATGTAAGTAGAAATAGGCGTTGCCTAACTGGCTGTAAATAGCACTGAGTGTTTTTAAATCTTCGGTTCCAACCTGAACAGCTGCTTCAAAGAAAGATACACCGGCTCGGCAATCTCCTGCTTTACACAGGCGCTCACCTTCCAAAGCCAGCTCTAGGCAGGAAGCCTCCATCCTGCACAATTTAAGTAAAAAGAAAACCAGTCATTCTAAATGTAGTACTCTGTCCAATAACCAGCATTCTGAGGAGGTTCTTATATTCAGAGGGTCTCTGTTTGTTCAGGATGAGGAATCAGTGGTACTATGACAGTACAGAAACATATGCTGAAATAGAAATGGCAACTTCAACAGCAGTGAGCAAAGGTAACATTAGAACAAATAGCTTCAACTTTTTAATTTCTTTGTCTCAGGGAGCAAATCCAAACACTGCTTTGTCCATGTAGAGCACCTGTAGGATTCAAAACTACAGTTTTCACCATCTAGATAATTGCAGAGAAGTAACCTAAAAATCAAGCTGTTCCTGGCAAATAATGATTTTGAAAAACGTAAGCACTTTTATTTTTAGGCTGCTGCCACAGTTACCTGGGGAAAAAAATATTACAGTTCACATATCCCTGTGTATCAGAGACAGTGACTATTTTTCCCAAAGTTGTTTCTTATGTAATTCAACACTCCTTGGCACTTCGTCATTTCCTATAGTGCCCCTGCTGTGAAAATTCTCAGAGCATAAAGAGAAAAGATCTAGATTGAATTAACAACAAAATTTATGGCAATTCAAGTTACTTAACTGAGATGCTGTAATTTCAGAAACCACTGGAATATTTTTGGTTATTATGAGCACATCATTGTGTAATTTTACAGGTACAAAATACTGCAAGCAGTACAGAAGATAATAGTGAATTAATTTATAGCAAGATTTGCAGAAGATTACATTTTGAACAATTAACAAAGAAGCTGTTAGAGAACTGCAGCTGCTAAAAAAACATTTATATGTGCTTTTGCTACTGTGAACCCAGGTGTACAAAGGGTAACATTTCAATAAGCAGTAACAATTATACAGAAACATTTCCTACTTCCCAGTTCTGAGATGCGAGGGAGGGAGGGGAGAAGAAGGAAGATTTGCAGGGTCTTGATCTAGAAGCAATATGGTCCTCTAGCTTTTTCAAGATACATGAATTCTAAAAAGCTCACAAAACCACCACTGTTCTACTTTCAAACGATTTTTCAAAAAGAAAACTCAGTAAGAGACATTCTGTGTTTAAAATGTGTGCATTAATATCGACAAAAAGTGGGCACGAACCACTAATTGTACATTGTTCTGAACTCTTCTTCAAGCTGGATCACACTCTAAGTATACAGGCATGCACTCCAAAACTGAACAGTTTATGTAATGAAATATATCATCGTTACGTCATCATTTGGTATTTACCTGGTGGTAAGAATAAACATTTCTAAATCTGTTCCTAAAATCATTTCCATTCATATACACAGATCAGTAATAGCAACAAATGCTTGCTGTTCCAAAAGTTACTTTCATGGCAACACCAGAAGACAGCTGTTTTGACAAGACACAGTAATGCAGTATTTAACATACCTACAATGGTTACATTTCTTATTTTTTCTAAATTGGGGGAAAAAAAAAAAATAAAGGTTCTGCAACATTCTACTCAAATCTGAGCAAGAAGGAAGTATTTCTGAAAAATCCACCGACTTTCAAGAGAATTAGAAGAATGTGGATCATTAGTAATATACGCTACCAACGCAAAATAATACCATACCTGCTGGTCTTCGACATTCCGCAACTTAAGCAGAAGGAGATGACAGACATATTTAACTTTTGCAATTAAAAATACTGTATGCTTGCTAGGTGGTAGAGATGCAGACAGGAAGCGATAGCTCAGGCATGAAGATCTTCCCAGGCCCAACTTCTCAGGTTGGATATCCATAACACAAGTGGTATTTTTAGGTTTGGAAACTCTTCTCAGAGAAGTTAAATCATTCCTATTTGCTAGAACACACAACCTGGTTTTTATTACATTGTGCATGTGTTGAGTCGAAGACAGAAAAAGGCAGAAATGATTAAGTACAGTTAAGTAGAGGCAGAAATGATTACACCATCAGCAACTGAAGGTTTAAGACTTAAAACACTTCACTGGGTAATCTTAATCCTATCCAAAGAGGTGCTCTCCGGGCACCTCATGTTAACTGACACGTCCAATTAAAGTGATGGCTAGAAAATATGGTGCTCCTTAGTGCAAAGATTTATACCATTACACAATCACGCTCATTTCTTCAGATTTTTAGCTTGAACACCTACAAATGGTAGAGCTTTCAACAAAACATATACGTGACATAAAAATAAGTCTAAATGCTATGCTGGACTCTAGTTTTGTCAGGGAATTTATCCCATTAAAAATCGTGGTTTTATTTGCAACTGGGATGCATCAGCTACTTCATATATGAAGAAAAGGCACCATTTAAGAAGGTACAAAGACGGTATCAGAGAACACTAAG
Organism: Megaceryle torquata; assembly: GCA_024611175.1. Classification (NCBI taxonomy): domain Eukaryota; kingdom Metazoa; phylum Chordata; class Aves; order Coraciiformes; family Cerylidae; genus Megaceryle; species Megaceryle torquata. The sequence continues at coordinate 56,961 of JANIJG010189962.1, forward strand.
GGCCCAGTGATACATTTTCCTGATCTACTGCATTCAATTAATTTCACACTGTGCCAAAGACTGCCTAATGCCGAGGCAGCATTACCATTTCATCAAGAAACCTGAAACATAATCTTCTGACTTTGCAACCCCGGACTTAACATAACTGAAATGAAAGATGTGGGATTTTTCATACAGAACAGAAGTAACCATGAAGCTAAGGCTTATACCCCAAGTCTGATGAAAATCAACAGCTATTACAGAGGGTTTCAATTCAACCAGAATTACAGGAAGTAAATGGGAATGGGAATTAGTAAGTGTTTGAGAAAAACAGAACCCAAAATTTAACACTACTCTTCAGTGCAACTCTAGAAAGGCATTAACAGGTTGCTAGAATCTGTACAGCAAAATAAAGCTGTAATTCCATTTGGATCCTTTTTTACTGACCTTCCACAATTTCAGTCTAAATAAGCTATAAAAATATATATATATTTATTTACTTATTTCCACAATTGCCTGTACCCAATAGTAATATTTTATTTGCACTACAAAAAGGGTGAAATGATTCAGGTATTTTAAAAGTTTGCTAGGCTTATCCACCAAGTATGAAAACTGGACTTGGAGAAAGTTAGGTGGTGTTGTTTGGGTTTTTTTCCCTCCATTCCATAAAAGACTGTTATGAATATACATAAAAAACCTAAACAAAACACTTTTTATTTTTCTTTCTTTTTATTTAAGGAATAGTTACATAGGTCTTCTCCAGCCAAAATACATCACCTCTTAGGGATGTTTTCAGAGACTGTTTTAAGTGTCGCTACTAATGGTTCAATAGCATGTCAGCAGACTAGCCAGGGCCAGGTTATCAATGTTTTAGGAAGTCATTAAATAGTTAGAAGGAGAATATGAAATTACCTTCTCTGTTCCCAGGGCTGAATTGAATTACTTATTTATTCAACACTCCATGGCTAAACAAAGGACACATTGAATGCGCAGAGGCGAGAAGAGAACAAGGCCTATTCATCTTGTGTACTTCTAATGAAATTCTGGTCCTGCTAAGCAGGGTAATGTTCTTCCAGATATTACTGTGGAAATACTCATACAGGGCTTCATTTTGTTACTCTCTTTATAGTTGCCTGGACCTGTTCTCTGAAAGGCTGGCATCTCCTGAATAATTTCTCATTTGTAAAACTACCTCATCCTTATCTGTCCCGCCAAGCTTTTCATCTTGCCTGGCGCCCTTTCCCCATCCCCCCTCATCCCCCCTGCCATTGTTGTTCTCTGGCCTTCTTCACATACTCTTTTGAACCTTTGTAAGAATATAAACCCTGTGCATATGCCTCCTTTCCAGCCTCCCTGGTTTTTCTCCTATTTTGGAGTCTCCCTTTCTTCAGTTGTTCTCATTTTACAATAAATAGAAAGCTTGTAAGAAATAAGGCAGCAAAAGAAGGAAAGAAGACTCAAGGATTACTACAATCTCTGAACACAGTTGATTTAGTTTTACTCCATTCACTTTCCACTATGAGGAGTTTTTGCTCTTGAGGGGGAATGGGGCTGCCATGCAGTTTGCCATGACACATTTCGTCAATACATGTAACACACCTCGACACAAACCAAAAATACCTATTACATCTCTTTAATTCAGATGCATAAAATTACTAATGCCACAGCATCCTATAATAAAGATCACATTACTGCTGACTCCTGCCCTTACTATTGGTTTCTATACCTAATGCAGAAGCATTAACCACACTTACCACTCCAAACAAATTTACACTTCCACTGCAACACCGTGTGTAGTCAAACCAAATTCGATGGCAAACTTACAAGCAAAACAGCACACACAGACACGAAGAAACCACACACCTACCTCTGGGTTCTTTTGCTCCAGTCAAGATAAAAGCAGTTACAAAGTTTTTGGTGTATGAATTTAGCAGGCCATGACAAGTAAGTTCTACAAATATGTACTCTATAGATCACGTACTAGTCCTATTTATTAACTTCAGCATTTTATTTTCAGCCATAAACAACAGAAGAAAAAAAAATAGTTTCCTTCCAACAGCATAAGCATTTTTATAGCTGCTACAGTGATACTGGTCAAGTGCAGTGGAGAGAAAGAGACAGCTTGCACAGTGAGAAACAGACCCAGAATAAAGCCGTTCCTGAGGAATGGGTCAACAGCTTCTTTTAAAAGTCAGTTCTATAGGAACACCAGTAGGAAGGAGAAAGTCTGAGATACAAAAAAGCCTGGGACAATACTTGTAGGTAAAAAATTTAAGTACTGAGAAATAACATCATCACCCCCAGTAATTTATGACCTATTCCTTCCTGCATTAAATTTTAAACTCCAACCAAATAAAATATTTCTAAATTATAGCAATTAAATTAAATCATCATAAAACTCCAGTTCAATATACAGAATTAATTCACAGTTTCTTCATGTGTTTTAGAAAAGCTTAATATTTAAAAGAAATAAAAGGATTATGTATTGATGTTTTTCAAATGTTCATCAGATTACCATTCTTAAAGAAAGGTTTAATAGGCCATTAAGATTCTTACTGTTAATTGGTACCATTCAAGCCTGTACTGAAATACAGCATAAAGTAGTAAGACATTTTGCCCTGCTGTGCTTGCCAATTTTGTTAACTTCTTTTCAGCTTGTCAGTTTAAACCAGACAACTGGCTGCGCTGCTTTCTTCATCCATTTACTTCTATAATAGTACCCTGAACAGCTCCTGCTTTTATTAAAGAGGGAGCAAAGATCTTCTAGAGTTGTTGGGGGAGGAGAAAAGCATCAGCAACAGTGTGAATAAACAAGTTACAGGAATGCTGGGAGTTACAGTCAAGAAACACTTAGCACAGAAGAAACATGATGCTCACTTAGGGATTCCTGCTGTCAAAGCCACCATATAAATATTTTAACAAAATAGACCCAAGAGTAAGTTACAGTTTATTTGCTGATTTTCTCCTTACTGTGCATGAAAAAGCTCCTTCTACTGACCGCCCTGCTAACCAGAACTAAGACTGTACTTGTACAAAATGAAAGACCCATCTAACAGCAATCTAACACTGTCAGAACATTTTCAGAATTAATGTTGAGCCATAGTATGTGCTGTTTTACAAACGAGGGTAGTGCTTTGTTCCTGTTAGCAAGCAAGGAAAAGCAAGGATGACCAAGGTAGAGGGTGGGGGAATCACACACCAAGAATCACGCTTTTTACTCGTTTTAACACACTAATTCCATTGTTCAGTATCCCTTCCTATTGAATAAGTTGTGAGATTTACCCTTCCACACACCAGCCATCCAAATACCACGCACACAATGCTGCCATTGTTCAGGTTCATCAGAGCAAGACTGCAATGCTAACTTGTTGTCCCCTGTCCATAAAGGGGATTCCAGGAGAAAAAAAGACAAAAGCGCTCAGAAGGGCTATCACGCAACCTCTTAAATTGCAATAATAGTATGTTTTTAGTCAAAGGTATAAAACCCGTTTCTAGCTATCAATCAAATCTCTGTATTTTAAGGAAGGTAAACAGTGCTCCAGGTGACAGTGCACCTAAAAATTCAGCATTCACGGAAGCAATAACTGGACACGTACAGAGAACTTTAGCACACAAAACTCAACAATTTGCCCATGCAGCCCAAAAGCTAAGAGAGAGCAAGTCCTACCATCCAGGGATCATACCTCATATCATTCTATCACAAATACAAAAAATCATGTACTATGCTGTAACCACATATGTTTCCAATACTATACAATCATGTAATATCATCTACAATATAAAAGAGAATTTCCATAGTTCAAAAATTGAGAAAGAGGAAAAATATTAGTTTTCAGTTTCAATAACACTACTAACAGGATGGCAAACTACTTGTTGCAACTTGTTTAGTTTTCTATTAACAGCACTTATTCATCCATGCCAAAATTAATACGGTCTTACCTGTATCGCACGTGAAAGGAATGATCTTCACGCATGCTTATCAAAACAGTACTTTCCTCCATCGAGTTGCATTATCAGTAGAGAAAATAATACTGTTCTGTCATATGGTAAGTACTTTACTAGGGAGAATTGTTGTCAGAACACCATTCCAGTTAGTATATTACTAAGTTGGAGTAAAGATATCCTAAGCTCCTGTTGAAAAATTCTTCTTTATTTCTAAGGTAAGGAGGTCACTGTCAGACACATCTTAAACCTTCAGAAACGTGTTCAAGTTCTTTCATCTGTGGCCCTCTAAGGTCCATTCAGCTGCGTTTCTGCAAAGGGAACACAAGATGCTTGGCTTGAAGTCTCATAGTCAGTTAATAACTCATAACCATTTCCAGCTGATGTAAAGCAGAGCTCCACTCCTACCAAACAGGAAGTGTCAGTCAAGAACTTGAAGCCAGGGCCAAAGCAATCTACATACATATGGTAATTCTTGTAAGCAAACAAGAAAGCAAAGGTTTAACGAAACCAAACTTTTCTGTTGGAAACTTTGAGTAATTTACCCTTGTTAGTATTGTTTGGCCTCGTGAAGTTCCAGGCAAACCACTTAAAGGATGAAAGCTACAGAATGAAAGGCATAATATAAAACAGATCACCAAGTGCTTTACACATAAACAAATGGTACTGCTGAACCCCTGAGTTAGCTCAAGTCCCACAGCAGTCAGAACTTGGCTCAATCCCATCTGGAGATCATTCGTGCTGGAGATCATCCCACACAGAACTTTATGAGCAGAGAAGTCAGTAGAGGTTTAAGCTCTATTACACTTTCCCCTCCCTGCTCCCAGAGGAAAAGGGGGGAGGCATATGGGGGTTCAGGTGGTTTGTCTGGGGGTTTTTTGGGGGGAAGGGGGTTGGTTTTTTGTTTATTTTTTTTACTGGCTTCACATTCCTAAAAGCTGCAGCATTGTCATACAAGCTCCAAACTGCTTCAAAGGGATTGCAGTAGCCAACACTTAGACATTTAGACATGTTTAGGCTGTCAGGGAAGTTTAACATAAAAGGAACTCTGTATTCAAAAATACACCCGCTTCTAAGCATATTTTTAGTGGAGGTGTTGACATATTTATTGCTCAGTACTAATATTACCTTCCTTTGAAAGTAAACATAGTTGTGTAATTCACAAATGCATATTTCATCAAGAGACAGCAGAGATGTCAAAAGACAAGAACAGAGCTCAGATTTAAAGCCATCACTGGAAGAAAACACAACCCTCTCTGGTTTAGTTGCCAGTGTAGACCATGCCTGTTCCTCTCAATAGTTTTATCAAGTACCAGCTGTGAAGATTCATGCTTCCCATCATACTCTACCTTCACAGCACCCCCTAACAGACCATCCACATTCTTCCAGCTAAACAACTATTTTGTCCTTCTATGCTCATCATTAGAATTATTTGGCATCAACAAGCGGGTGTGGATATATTTTTGCAATTACAAAGTGTGACACATGCAGTTTACAATACCATTGCAACCCACGTACTGGGAAGATTGTGTTACTGGTATTTACTCTCCGGAAGTCTGTCCGAACCTCAAAGCAGATAACTCATACAAGCAGATAGCTGTAAGCCACCCAGTCTCCAGCAATCACATATGAGCATTCCTCCTGCTTAGCAAATGTGACGGAACTGAGAGATCCCTTCTGTAGATGGACAGACTCATGCAAATTACTACCTGATGCAAGCTACAGAATGTGTAGTTTGGCAACTGTAGGGATCATGAAATAATGACCATGGTAATTTATTTGTGTATTTATACTGCAATTGTAATTAAATGAATAATTACAATAATAATAATGAAGTTTAAAAAAAAAAAGCCAAATTCAATAAAAACCCAGTTACATGTAAAAGTACATTAGAATGACTACACATTTATTTAAATATCAGTTATTTTAGCATTCCATTTCACATTAGCTGTTCATGACTTCATTTTATCAGAGCTACACTTCTGTCCTCATACTTAACCTCATCCTCTATGCCACCATCTCCCATCAGCTGGAACCACTACACCTGCTTTCTTCCCTCCTTACTGGTCATATGGCACATTCCTCGTCTTGGGAGGGTGATACAGGCACACCCAAGTTGGCCAACAGATCATGATCACAGATCCAGAAAAAATTACTGGGTCTGTTCTTCATAACTCACTTCCTTCACCCATAACTCATTAGAATGTCAAGCTATGCCTTCAGCCACGACAACATGTAATCATTAGGAAAACATAAAGCATATTAACTAGAGAATTCAAAATTCAGGGGGTGGAGATCAATGAACACTTCCACAGGCAGTATCTCTCAGGTGTAAACCGGCCTTGGGAGGATTACACTATGGCAAACTAAGCCTTGCTCTTTCAACTGATGCACCTTAACTACCCAGAATATCTCTGTGTAACCAAGCCTTTCCTGAGCCAGCCATCAACATGAATTTGTCTCAGAGGACACAGTACTTCAGCAGAAAAGCCTTGGAATTTAACAGAAATCAGGAGAACTTCTATCAGTGTAACTTGCACTGTTAATTAATGTAGCATGAAAAAAGCATATGGTGATTACTAGAAGAAAAGATCTTCATTAATGCAAAGCAGCTGATTTACATTTATTCTCTCCACATTTCTAAATAATGCAAAATCCATACCCATGTTAAAAAGCTGCCTGTCAGGAAAAATGTAAATAGAAACTTGAAGACACATACACCGCTTTCTGATGCTCAAAGTTGTTATTCTGGCTATCAAATGCAGGCATTCTGTAGTGGTTTTTTGTTTATTGTTGTTGTTGTGGGGTTTTTTGGTTGGTTTTTTGGGGTTTGGGGTTTTTTTTTTTGTGATTTCTAAGTAGTGCAAAAAAACACACAGAAAAAAAAAAAGATTGGGCCTCCTTCAGAAAGGGAAAATTCAACTGGTGTACACAGTGGTACGATACCAAAACCATCACCATTACCTCCCCCCACAATCAAATAAAGCAAGCAGAGGTTAGGTAATCAAATGTGGCAGACAGTTTATACCTCACAATAGACAAAATATCATGAGACGTAGTTAGGGCTTATCCACTCTGTCTATAAAACAGCTAAAGGACCTTCAATTGAACCATCAGTAAAAAGCTAACTTTGCCTCAATTCAATGCTTTATCTAAAAAAAAAAAATGTACTTATAACGGTCAAAAAATTACTTTTCATTCTTTTCTATTAAATCACAGATTTATATAGGAGCTATATAGAAGCTCAGGGTCTGCATAGAATGAAGTCCTAAGACTAAATTCCATACAACTATTTGTAACTTGGTTCTCTGAAATTCTATAAAATCTATTGTAATTACTACAAATTTTACAATGAAATAAATAAAAAAATCATTGTAAAATACTAACATTACACACAAAAGGAATCCCACGCAACAGTACTTTACGAAGTGAAACCCATCGTGCTTGCACTTTATTATCAGTGCTCTCAGAAAGGGAACCAAGGCCTAATGGCTGATATTCAAAGAAAGTGTTTCTCAGCCTTCCATGAACTGCATCAGTTCATACATACAGATATATCATATATATATATGCTAAGTATTGAATGAGGCTCACTCACTATGAAGAAAAGTTATGGAAGAAACCCAGACTCCCTCATCTTCAATTCTGATCAGTACATTTCAATTCCCTGAAAGCAATGAAACAGCTGCAATTTCTTGCTCAAAAGCCTGTTACGTAAACTAATTGTCCTAGTTATTACAACTTCAAGACAAGCATTTCTTGTTTTAATGCATTTTTCATTTCAGAAAAGATTCAAGTACATACTATGAATTTTACCATGATGGTAGACAGTAACTTTAATCACTTTGCAGTTCTTGGTGACACTTAATATCTACAATAGATCCCTTCATTTAAACTTGTGATAGAACACTGTATTTCCACACAAGTGAAAGTGAATTGGTAAGCAACAGAAAGTCAATTCTGCTATTTATTAGCAGTATATAGAACCAGTAGTAGTTGGAGAGGGAGATGTTTTTTTCCCCCTGCATGTCCTTAAAACAGTACACTTCTGCACATTGACTGGCTTCTTCCCTCAACCCACACCTACCTTTCTGGAGTTTGTCAGAGGATCAAAAGCTTTGCTTTGCTTAGCTACAGTTACATGGCTGACATATGCTGACTGGTTACTGGGGGCTGACAGAGTATCCCACAGTTCAATTCTTCCTGCCTTTCCCTAAAGAAGGCAATCAAGTAATGCCTTCCCTACCCATCTGCTGTTTTTACACAAAGCTATGGGAAAGGAGCATCTGCCAAATGAGGTCATCGCTAACCAAAAGATTCAAAAGCTACTAGAGGAAAGCACAGAGAGAGAGGTTGGCCAATCGCACAAATTTTATTTCCTTACAAATACTAGCCACAGAGTTTTGTTGTGTCAGGATTAAGGCAAAATTCCCCAGTGGTGAGCTAAATTTGAATTTCTGTTCAGGAAGATGCTATAGCATGGGTAAAAAAAAATAAAATAAAGGAAAAGAAGCTTGAACTGGATTATCTAAATCCAAAACAGATCTCTGTCACCCTATGGAGAAGGAGACAGACTGGACAACAAAAATATACTAACAATTCTATTATTGCACTATAGAGATTAGCTTGGCTCCAGATCTTCAAAGTATAGACCAGCATATAAAAACAAAAAGAAACGCTCAGAACTAGACAAACCATGATTTTACACTTGAATGCTGTCCAAGCATATTTTTAAAATTCACCTCAATTAACAATTAAGCCTAAAATAAGCCCAAAAAAACCTTTAAAGTCTATATTGTTTAATTTTGTATTTACATAGTAAACAGCATCATCATTAGCATTTCTATAGTAACAAACACTGCCCTGTGAACGAACCTTACAATATAACTCTGCCATTTTGGGGAAAAGCTTTTTCCAGCCTTGAGCACAGTACACTGCAACTGACTAGTCATGAGAGTGGGCCACGTAGATAGAAGAAACACTCTACTAAGAACAATGTGGTTACTCTTGGAAGTTTAAACTCCTCTCTGCACCACTTTTGACAGATGTCCAAAAGCTGATGAGCTAACAGCACACAGAAACCACCTTCATTGATTAAATTAATTTGAGGTTTTATTCAGAGTCACTGATGATCTGGAACAATACCTGCTCTGCAATAGTGCCACCTTCTCCTCATGGATTTACATACGGAGCAAATATCCCCAGAATAAACCAGAAGGATTATTTTAAAGGACTGGTTTAGCGGCATACAATAGAAGTGGCGTACAAGTGTACTTTCCAGTGTACAGTTCAAGTGCAGCTCACATCAAACATGAGCAGGTTGCATCTAAAGGACAAAACAGGAAAGCTGAGGTTCATAAACAACTACCTCAGAAACTCCTTCTAGGTGTGAGTCTGATAAAGCAGATTCTGCAGAGCTTGTAATAACCACGGAGCACAGGAAAGACCCAGCCTAACATCCTATGCTATCAGACTCATCAGACAAGCTGCAAATAAATTAATACCACTGTCTAATGTTCTTGATTCAGATGCTCCCTCCTCCACTCCAATTGTATTTACTATGCTGACTTAGAAATATGGGCCCGTGTGAAACTAAGACACATCACTGAATACTCCAATCCTAAACTGGGTGTAAGAGGTGGGTATTGTATCAGCTTTGGGCCACACATCATGTTCTTTCAATAAAATAGGAATCCTACCAATCCACTGCTCCATAAACCTGGAATTACACTCAGAGCATACTGATAGAAGGAACATGAAATCTCTCCATGTTGACAAACATGTTCCCCAAACCACGTTGACAGTTATCTTTTATATATGAAACCATCAGCTCTCTGCTGGAAAAAGAATCAAAACATTGTAACTGACAGAGTAAGACTAGACAGACATTTTATTACCAGAACTGATCAATCCATAGCTAACTACATTTTAGGAATAAAAAGAACAGAGGTATGGCACCTTGACTCCATTCTCTACGAAATTATTTAATCTCCCTTCTTAGTCAGTTAATGCCCAAGCCTTCAGTATACTCCAGTATACCCAGCAGTCTTCTAAGACAGTCAACAGAAGTACAGAGGTTATAAAAGAGCAGAAAAATACTAACAGGAGCTGTAACACCTATCACACACACACAAAATAATTAAAAAAAAAAAAATTAAATTGCTAAATGAAAAGCAGCACAAACACTATCATTATCTATCACTAACTCCTGAGTGATCCAACTGGTTCTATTCTTCACTTCTCTCCCCAGTTTGTTTCCAGCACTGTAATTACCCAAATGGAAGAAAAGGCCATTTGTCCAAGTATTTTAGTTTACTCATCAATTTATGTTTAGTGATCAATATGACTGCAGGAGAAACCCTGTACTCCCAAAGGAGTACAAGTATACCCAATACAGCCCAGAGTAGTCCAAAGTAGGACAGTTGAAGAATTTTATTGAAAATTATAATAACTTCATGAAACAAAGTAATGAAAGCAACTACTTTACAAGATTAAATACATAATTATAAATCATATTAGCATATGAAATCCTATTTATATTTTTAAATAAGCTTTAAAAAGGTCCTAGCAATAAGATCCACTTAAATCTTGAGATTTTTTTTTTTAAATCCCAATAGGTGGCAAGCTTTTCTGAGACAAATTTTTCTCACACTGAAGTGAGGATCTTGTCACATCCACAGCTGAAAATGAAAGCATGGACTGAATTCAACACTAGGAGAACACAGCTCCAGAGAAGTGTCCAACATTTATTATCTAGTCGCTAATGTGGTCCTGCCTTATGACAGATGTGGTAATGGTAAAGTTATTTAATTTATCACTCTATTTCTAAAACCAGTTTGTTTGTGGTTTCCTTTATTTCTTTGGCTGCCCAAACCCAGTCGACCTTGATGCATGGTGGGTTCTAAATACAGATAGGAGTTACACGTTTCCTCAGTGCCCTGTCACGTCAGCTAACTCCTCTTGGTTTTCCCTTCACTCGCATCTCTTTCTGCATTGCACTCATGCCCTGACTTACACAGCATTCTGGTAAAGGTAAACAGAAGTCTAGGAGCATTTCTTCATGCCCTCTAGCTTTACCTCTATATACTTACCACCTACTCTGTATATTTAGAAGAGATCTGTTTTTCCTTTCTGTTTCTTTATGGAGTACCTAAGCTTAATAGAGCATATGGGGCTTAAATTCATGCTAAAGTCGGTAACATGGCAAGCCTCTTAAACTCTGTATGTCTTTTTTGTTGATTTTTCTCTTCTGTTGTTAAAGGGTTGGGCAAATGTCTCCTTTAACAAAGTAAGCATTGCCTAGTGTTATTTTCAATATGACTCGCAATTATCAACCTTAAAGCACAACTGGCCTTAATGACACAAGTTACTTATGCTAGATCATAAAAAAAAAATTATTCCAAGCAAACACGATAAATGAATCTAGAAGCACACTCCTTCTCAGGAAGCTCAACCTGCATTCTTAAGGGGTATTTTCTTCTCCTTCCACCCAAGCATATAGATTATGAAACAAGAAAAACTTATACCAAAAACTAAAGAAAAAAAAAAATCAGTTAAGGACATTCAAATTTCTGCCCAGAATCCAGTATCTTCACTAACATTAAACACCCTATTTTCACCCAGCAATCAGATTGAAATGTAAATACACTCCTTAAAAGGGAGTAATTGAGAGCAAAAAGAGATACCAGAAACTTAGAAGAATGATGCAGTACATAAGTGACAAAACCCACATATCCTCATTGCTAGTATATGCAGAGTACTCTCACAGTTCCAGGCCAACTCTGTTAACTTTAGTTAATGCAAAGGTGACCCATTAGGCATAATTAAGGTACAGCATTCCTTTGTAAATAGAAATATTTAAGGTGTCTAGCAATGGTGCAGGTCATATAGTGACTTGCAGTCTTAGAATGATTGTAGACAAAAGCAAACAGCTAGCACACATACTTCCACTACACAGAGTAACACAAAGATGCAACAAATGCACGCATTAGACTGATTCAGTGATACAAAGGTAGACCTCTCTGCCTCTGTATCACAGAATATCCTTCCAGAATAAAACATCCTTTTTCTAAAGCATCAGTATTTAGCTGGAAATCAGCTTTCTACTTAATGTACATAATTACTCTCTACTGTGCAAGTTAAAGAACTGAGTGTAGCTATCACAAGTAACCACAAGCTTTATTGCAAGGATACTCCGGCAGAGATTTTATGTAAGCCATCTATTTAAATCCCAAAGTAAGGCAATCCCACACTGTGGCAAAATAAGAAAGGAAGAGAACACACAGTGCCAGCGGAACATAACTAATATCCCCATAATAAAACTAATCAGGCAAATGAAAACTAATCCTAAATGAAGCAAGATTAAGATTTCATATACAAGAAGACAGTAGAATAACCACCTTAAAAAAAGAGCAAAGTCGGAAGAGGTCATAATTTTTCACATATTACATACAACAAGGTATTAGGATTCCTTCATTATGTTTTTTTACCAGAATGAGTTCAAGTTTTTACATATTGTCATTCATAAACTGAAAACACATGCTGTGCTGCCTTCTTCCCAAGCATGCTGCAACTGGAGATGAGATTTGCAATTTTCAAGTGCCACAACAGACTTTAGTGCCAGTTCACAACAAATTAATAATTTGTCTTATTTTTATAAGTTGAAACCGTATCACCACAAAATCACTAAGAGTTTTGTTACCAAGTTCTGAATGTAAATTTGAACATTGCTCCTGCTTACTGAGGGACAATCTCATCATCGAAATTAACACGTACTCATCTCAAGCCTCTCCCAGGTGACACTTAGTCCAGTACCTTCAGTTTGGGCAATAGAGCATGTTATACAATGTGAAAGAACACCAGATGGGAAAAGTTCAGCACAAAACACTGCCTATTACCACTTAAGTGGATAGAGCAAGTTTATCATAAATCTTTCCAATAAAGCATTCCACTTAGCTCAGCTCCTCCTTAGCCTATAAAATCTCTTAAAAAGAGATCTGGGTAAGTAAAAGAAGACAGGCAGATTGCACAAGGGGCAAAGGTAGCTCTCATAGTACCTGTATTACACAACCAAAGTGATCCATGGTAGGCTTAATGCCAGCAGCACCACTTGGTGCATCACTTGTGCCACTCACTTCCCAAGTACTACCAGCAAGTAGTAACTGTCCCCTCTAACACAAGTCTACCGCTGAACAACACACAGCCACAATCTAGAAAAACCTGAGCAGGAGGAACACATACTACAGTGAGATGAACACATGTTGTTTTTCTCATTGTTTGCCTCCTTACAGACACAGGTTCAGTTTATTTATGCCACATCACCTATGTAAATTTACGGAAAACAAGTATTTATTGAGGTGCCAAATGATAAATTGTTTTGGTTATTTATTCCAATATTTGGGATGCAGGTGCAAACCTATTCAGAAGCTGGCCAATGCATAGTTTTCAGTCTATGGGATGAGTACTGAACTGGACTCCATTCTGCCCCCACCGCTCACAGATCTATCCACTGTACATACACATTACCACACAAATATGACTGGTCACAGTTCTTACCATTCTGTGATATGTTTCAGACCATCTTTTAACAGTTTTTCTACTTCTGTTTTTCCTGTATTTTACATTCCTAATATTTTAGTATTCCACAAAATAAGACTTCATATATTTTTATTGATCATTTGTATAGCTGACTTGATATTAAATGGCTAAATGAAAATAAAGAGATGTTTTTCTTCACCTGCTATCTCATCTTTCATTCACAGGAATACTAATAACAGTAACCAGCTAATCCTTCAGAAAGTCATAAGATCAATACTTACTCCTTAATTGTAAACAATTTCATTAAGATGTTAACCCTAAAACCAAGACCACAGTTACCAGATCTGGGCAGGAATGACTAAATTGTGGAAAGTGAAACTGACTGCACAACTGCTACCAAAAAAAGTGATAAAAAGAGAAAAGTACATATATCTTCGCTATTAAATAAAAAAGGGGAAAATTAGGAAAAACTAAAAGTGATACTGTTTTAAGCAAAACAGAACAATCCAGATAAACTGCATAAAACAAGAAAATGTCCTTAGGTGTTCAATAGTTAAAAAACTATGGACAGCTAGCATCTCTTTTTAGAGAGGAAAAAATAAAATAAAATAAAATCACCAATTTCTTAATAAAACTTTTCCTTCCTAACTAGTTGGGAGCCAAGTTGCTCTAAATGCCTCAGGGAAAAAAAAAATTAAAAAAGAAAAAAAAAAATTAAAAAAAAAAAGAATGAAAAATAATATTAACAATATTAACAATATAAAGTCAAGTGACAATGAGAGCAAAAGAACAAAATCTCAAGATGTCTACCAGTACTTTTTCAAGAATTACTTTGACCTTCCAATCATTAAATTCTGAAATAATTCTCCAGCACAAGCAGCAAGAACATACAATCCCAAGGAGTTTTAAAATCCTTGAAATGGTTGTGAGAGTATTTAAATAACAGCATTTTTAAATAAAGCAACAGACAAGACGCACATAGGTTTCTTCTAATACAGCAAAGCTGTCTTATGTTTCAGATGAGTTTTGTCTCAGCTTTATACGGAAGTAATAGAAGCTATAAAGTCTTTTCCTCCAAAGAGGGGTGCACAACCACAGTTCACAAGTCTAGGTAACCATTAACAGAACTAGTAAGAAGGAATGTTGGTAGAGACCTACAAATTAGTTTAAACACAAAATAGTAATATATAAGCAAAGAATTTAGAAGAATGGTACTGTGAGGATGACCTTTTTTCTCATGTTTTCAATGCTAATAAAATTATGGCTTTAAACAAAAGATGTAAAGTTTTCAGACTGAATTTAAAAAACGACTGCAATCTTTTGACTGATCTTTTTGAGATGCAAGACTCGGCATGTTCTAAATTCAGCGATGGTTGCACAGCTCTCCATGGCAACCCAGGATGCATGTGCCCTGCAGCCAGCTGCTGGCAAGAAGCTAACAGGAACAGCACATGAGGTTGAGAAAGCTTCTACAGCAGACGAAAGGCCACAGCTTCAAGGTGAGGTAAAATTTGTATCTTTGTAATCAGATCAATAAAGGGGTAAAGAAAATTTCCCGATTTATGCTCCTCTGTTAAAAAATGGAATAAGCAAAAGAAGAAAAGAAAGAAGTAGACTCTAGCAAAGTCTACTGAACAAGTAAGACTAGGTGTGTTAAAATTTCAGTTTAGATATGCCACAGTCATTTCACAGTATGTCTGCAGGTCCTTTACTCCTATCACATTACTAGTTTGTCCAATTCCCACCCTTAACATTTTATTTATTACTTATCATCCTTATCTGTCTTGTTAAGTACAACCCAACTAATTAAGATATCTGATGCAATGCCTTTTTGCTACTGACTCACTTTAGAGAAAGAATGGTGCTCTTTCAGTGACACACGGGCAACAGAGGCTGGTTGGATAGGGAGGTCCTGCTCTTGTTTCTAAAGGAGCGAGGTCGACGATCGCGAAGAGAATTACCACTTAAGAGTTAAAACACCAGACTTTAGGTACGAACAGTAGCTTTCCGAAGCTGACCACACGGTAAGTTTATTCGCCAGCTCATCAGGCCGCTCAGAAGCGGCTCGGCGACAAAGGCCATTGCAGCCCCGTGAAGCCGGGACCGGAGGAGCCGGCGCTGGCGCCCGAAGCGCGATCGGGGCCGCCCACCGCAGGTGCCGACAGGCGGCGGCGGCGGGACCCGACGGTAACCACTGCCCTGGCAGCCCCACGGTTACCGGCCGCAGAGACCACCCCTCCACCCCCCCATTCCTAGCATCCAGCGCTCACCGCAGGGCGACGCGACGGCCCCTCAACGGCCGCCACCGGCTTCGCAGTGGGCGGCGAGCGACCGGGCCTCCTAGCGCCACTTCCCGCGCCTCACCTGAGGGGCCGGCGCGCGCCCGGCGCCCTTCCCTGAGCGATCCGCCGCGGCGAGCGCGGGGCCGTGCTCGCCCACGCGCAGCCGCTCTTCGAACCCACCAATCGCCGCGCGCCTGCCCACTCCCGCGGGGCCGCCCTTCCCCGCAGGCGGGGCTGCCAACGGCTGCCGGCCGTGGCGCGCGGCCCGCCCCGCCCCGCCGGCCGCATCATTCACACGGGCCAATGGCGAGGGTGGGCGGGCAGGTGGCGGGCAGAGCGCTCCCCAAGGAGCGGGGCGGGGAAGCGCAGGCGGCAGAGCACCTGCTCCGGGCCACCCCCCCCCTCCTCGCGGAGGCTCGCCTTACGGGCGCGTAAGCGGACACCGCGGCGCAGAATAAGGGAGGGCCGGGTCCGCACCGCACCTGCCGCCCCGTTCCGCCACTCCCCCTCTCCCCGCTGTGTAACTCCAGCCGACCCCCCTCCCGGTTCAGCAATGCAGAGTTTCGCGGACGGGGGAATTCTACTAAAAGCAGGAGCGGCAGGGCCGGGGCAGCACAGCCGCAGAGCCCCGGGGGAAGGAGAAAGCAGAGCCGCACAGCTACGCTATCACTCATAGGAAACGGGGGATGTAAGTTGGCGTCTTGCCGCTCAAAGTGACTTCAGATAAGACGAAACAAGGGTTTTATGAAGCTCACCAAACTGCCATTTATTTCAATTGCATTTTATCTGATGAAAGAGAGTGAGAAATTAATTGAACAAAACGTCCGTTGTTTCTCGGGTGGAGGCTCGATGAGGGCAAGAGTGAAAAAAAGTATTTTATTTCAGGTTAAGGGAGGTTGACTTCTACTACCACTGTTGGCTCTAGTACCCCCCCCCCCCATAATAATAGAGGAGGACTAAGAAGCAAGGACAATTACCTAGCACTATGCTCGATGATCTCTCTCTCCCCTGCTTTTGTCATTTGCATCTTTCTGTTTCCTGCAGCAGTTAAAGCAGACTTACGGTAGTGTAAAGATAGAATCATTCCTCTGCTGTGGATGTTTTCAACAACCTACCGTAGGTTGAGATCTTATTCTCCAATGCCTTTAAACACAGAGTAATTATTACTCATACATTACAGGTTTCCATCCATGAAATACTAAAGCCTCTATCAAAAAAAAAGTGAAACAATGGCATTCATATTCTACATAAAATGGATATGAAGACTACAAAGAAGCGCAAGTCCTCAGACTGGATGAAAACTCACATGAACAGTCCCTTGTCAGATGAACTAGGCTGTATCACAGATGCAACTGATGAGGAACAAGATGACTTACCTTATGATGCAGATGGAGCCACAATCTGTAAATACAGTAATAATTCAGATAATATGAATTACTGTACTTGTACAAAAGATATTTCTCCTATTTTAAAGTTAGCCTGTTCTGAAGATAACAAAAACATAAATCATGAAACTCATCCACAGCCTCAAGAATTCTCCATTCACCACAGAAGTGCCACAGGAACAATGGGAATTTCAGTTGAAATACCTGGAAGTGAAGCTTCCTTTAAGAAGAAATTACCTGTTGGTAGTTTTAATAAACCAGATAGCAAAGAACATCTAACTCACTCAAAAATGTCCAATGTCCTTTTGCATCATTTTTCTAAGAGAGAATTAATAAGCACATGCCAGTTAATTGAGTGTGAGACAATACCAGAGACATCCTTAACTGAAAGTATTGATGACTCCATGAACAAACCTGAGCCTTCAGAACAAGACAAAGGCCCTTTAGGACATGAACAATGGGCAACTAACTTTGAAGAGTACCACTTAGAAAAGGAAGTAAAAGAAAACACTGGTGATAAAAATCAAAATTCACTAATTGAAAATGGATGTACTGTAAAGAAATGCTTTTTCTCTACCAGTAAGTCTGGGCGCAGACAAGAAAATTCACAATCGATTAATGAGAATGAAGATACACACATCTTTCAACACACAGAAGAGAGGACTCTGTTGAAGAAAACAGTTTCACCTCATGAGCTCAAATATGACAACGGTCAAGCTAATTATTCCCTTCCAGACTTATCTGAAGTTCCTTCAGAAATTAAAGTATCAGAAAGAACCAACAGTATTAACTCAGTTCTTAAAATTGAAAGAAAATCCTTCCCTTTTTTGCTAAGCAAATCACCAATTGTGAATGACATTTTAGAAAATAAGAACTATTTCAATCCTGCTGAAATGGAGAAGCAAGAAAAAAAGAGCATTCCAGAACTGTTGCAACAGCTAGAGGTAATTAAGATACTTTAAGAAATCCTTAATACTTGAGAGTGATGTTTACCATAAGAAAATATTCTGTGCCCAGTAAGAGCTAGTGACTTATTCGTGCAGGCTATAGGTATCAGTGAGTATTTCACTTTAATCAACAGCTGCTTTCAGAAGTACACTTCTATGGGACTGAATTTATATTGAACTTTCATTACCACATATTTCATGATGCTCTGAAGTATTCTTTGTGATTATAAAAGCATCCTTCAAATCATTAGGAAATTCACTATCGTTATTTCTATTGTTATATGTAAATACTCAAATTTACCAAAAGTACTAAATTGAAAGCTTTTTCTTATAAATACATTTTCATACTGTGCCTGTGTTTATATTAAAGACATCTTTGCCTTTTTTCATATCCCAACACTCTTAACTATTTAGAATGGTATTTATTGACAACTCAATTCTTTTTAAAGTATTTGACAGCAATATTTCTTAGTGTGGTAAACATCTTCCAAAGTTTGTTACTAATTAATCACTTCTCAATTTCATGCTCTGCCATAGAGTTCACTCAAATGCTCAAATCCATCCCTAGATTATATCTTACACTGTTTGAGATGTAACAAGTTCTAATGGTTTTCCATAATATTTCCCAACTGCAAACAAGATGCTGTCACATCATGCTGACACCCAGAATCATATTGACCATCTGAGACTGAATCCTAAGGTATCAAAATATTTTGTTGGTTGCTTGTTTCTTAATTCATTTTCCTTTATCTCTAGGACTATGAATATTCCCCAGAACTATTTTGTCACCTTTACATTGGACTTCCTATTTATACAAATCCTCTTCAGATTTTCAAGAATTATGGTTCAGTATTTATAAAATGAGACACACAAACTATAAACACAGAAAATTACATAGTAGTTATAATAAACATTTCATTGTTATTAATAACATGTGCTGGTTTGAGTTATTTCTAAGCTTTTTGTTTATGCCCACAAGTGTTCTATACATTGTTTCTATAACCAAAGTTCTCATTTTAACAGATGCTTCCTCAGTCAGATGTTCCAAATGCCACTGCCATTTACTTAGGAGGCACTGGGACATCCTCTGAAGTCTTCATACATGCTCCTACTGCTATACAATCTACACATGGTTTGTCTAAAACAAATAAATAAAATTACAGTACTTAGGCAAATTACTTATTTGCTAGCAATTTGACAGCACTTTTGGACAGAAATTCCCATTGATTTATCTTCTCTTCTATTATGTAGGATTACAGTGTGGAACAGCATCAGCATTACCAGCAGCTGGTACAGTAGAAGCACGCTCTGTAAACCCTTCTGATTTACTGCCAGAATTAACACTAGGAGAAAAGATGTCTCAAATACTAAAGGATCAGACAGATCAACTGATAAAGAAAGTAAAAAGCTCCCTTTCAATACGTACTTTGCACCGATGCTCAAATTCTGTATTCTTTGGGCACATTCATTTTTAAAATCCCAAATAAAAAGCTGTTTTGTCTTTAAGGTGGAAGACTTTTCCAAGCATATGACCCAAGAGACATTCCTTTTACAAGACAACTATATGGTAAATTAATTTATATATTTTCAGTTATATGAAATGCCGTTTAAATGGCTGAAGAGACAGTCTTATAGCAAGATACTCCCATGTTTCTTCAGACAGACATCTAAAACTCTGGGTTTCTCAACCTCAGGCCGAAATAATGATTTTAAGAGGCAAAAATGAAGGTGTTCAGGAGGTGGCTGAACTCTTAAATCTTTTAAGGATTAAAACTCGAAACTATTAGTGAGAGGTCTTAAGATGACATATTAAGTTGTGAATTTTGACTTATAGGGTATTAGTTTAAGTAAGGTTTAATATTTTGTTTGTATGTAATAGAGCAGCACAAGAGTACTGGGTGGACATACAAAATGCAGTCCTGTTCTACTTCAAAGCAGTAGCAAAATTCTTGCCAACATCACTGCAAATAATACCTGGTTTACATAGCATAAGTAGCTATCACTATGGCTTGATATATCATAATGACATTTATTAATTATTTCTTACTGGTGAAGGAATTAAATCAATTGAAAAGACACCTTAATGCCTTGGAAAGGAATTACTTAACAGTCAGAGAAAAGCATCGTAATTTACATCTGCAGAACTACAAGGACAAGTCTATCAATGTTGGAGAGTTTGATCCTGAAAGGTCAGAAGATAAATGCTAAGTATAACATCAGTATATTTTCCATAGTTTGAGTCTTACAACCATTATTTCATTTACCCATTAGAATTGTTCTGAAGTGAAAACGTTTTGTTATATGTGTTAAGCTAGAAGTGATTTGGAGAGAATTTCTCTTGAGCTTTACATATCCTAGTTAGAATTAGGATCTCTAATACTTTAATTCAATAACTTAGAAGGGACTTGGTGAATTACATTAATTTTTCTTCCTATGGGAAGTTTACTCTAATGTCCAATATGGTTATGACAGTAAGAAATAAAATACCAGCTTATACAGGTTTCACTAACTCTGTATTGCAATTGGGTTTAGAAGAGTGGAAGGGGAAATATTCAGACTTGGGATAATGCTTGATGACATCCAGGAACAAACTGATGACAGCAAATATGACTTGTCTTTGCTTACTTCCTATGAATCTGCCCATTCATCGGATTTTCTTTGTGAGGTAACTTCCTAAGTTATTTTAAGTCAGTGAGATTGTACTATCATATGTTCTCCTCTAATAAGAGCATGATGCTTTTCACTGGCATATTACTTTAAATAACACTTTTCCCCCTAAATATTGACTTCATAATATTTCATTAATTTATTGTTACAGAAACCTAAAAACACCGCTACACTGAATATTTTTAATCTCAGGTTCAAAAGCATTTGTTTCAGAGTAAGAAACTATGATCAGCTACTTTAACTTTTACAAAGCTGTCTTTGTTTTGGGGAATTTAATCACTATCACTTAGTTGGAAGAAATACTGATTAATTTGTTCAAGATTCTTAAGCTGAAGAATTACTAGAAGACCAAGCATCACTGTGCTGTAGAAAATTCAGTTTACTGCTCAGTATGGTACTATTTTGTCCTGGATCATAAATACACCAAAAGAATCCAAAGTTTTTCTACAAATCTCCAGGTAAGTACTGCCAAATGCTTTCATAGTCAATGTTTTTGAAAATTTTTCTCTGAATCCCAAGTTAGAGACATTCAAAATGCTGGCTGGTAGAAGTCACGTACTTGCAATGCAGTGACAATTTACAACACGTATCTCTGCTATGGTTACTTTGTACAGAGCTCAGCAGTTTCTAGCATTGCTGATCCTCCAGAAAGAAGAGGTATTGAAACAGTGTTTCTTCACAAGAAGGAGAGAGAAAAGAGTCAGACAACAGATGTAATCCCACAGACAAACCAGTTTCCTTTAGAAGGCAACAAGTGCAATCTTTGTCTTCACATGTAAGTGAAGACTTTTTAAAGCTATAGAAAATTCTTAAAAAATTACCTAAAAGTATTTGCTGAATATATAAAATATGGATGTTTGAAATCTCTGAAAGCAATAGGAAAATTCCCAGAATAAAACTTTTACAGAATTCTATAGTTACATACCCAAGAATTCCTTCCAGCCTGGCATTCCTACCTTTCTGGGTCTTATGGACCTCAAATATTTCCAGAAGCCAAAACACTACTATCAGTTTCACTAGGAGTCAAGTCATACCTCTGTATAAAATTAATTGCTACCACACAAATCCAGGATGTGAATGACTAGTCAAAGTACAGTGCCAGAAAAAAAGAAATAATTTGCCACTATTTCTGTGGTATTTTTAATTAAACAAGAAAGGGCGGGATGCAGATATTTACATAATTAGCCACCAGAACTTTGTGAAACAATGTTAGATACCATCTCTGCCCTCCTGGGGAGTACTTCATAGGTGTTAATCATCTCAAGGAGATTAGAAAAAATAAATGGTTTCCCCTTAACTAATTAAGGTTAGAAGAGAGAGCTGAATCACCTTCCAGAAGAGAATCAGAGCCTCTGGGAAAAGGCAGTCTGCTAGAAAACAAGCATTCTTCCAACATAATGGTATGAGATCCATTTCCATACTTTTTTTTTTAAACTTAGATAATTTTATTCAGCTTTGAGATCACACAACTTTTTCTCTTCAGTTTTTGAACAGCATGATGGCTCAGCTTTTGAGATATTCCAACATATAACACAGCTGAACTGGATTCCAAAGGAGAAATCGAAGGAGACTCATTTTTAAAAATCTGTGAAGTCTGCTTCTCTCAAGAAAGAGTTAACTGTGTTAACTAGCCTGCCTTTATTATTTGTCCAGAGAGTTAAAAAAATAAGCAATTGCTCATCTACCTTATTTAAGGCGCTGAGAAAAAAGTAATTAATCCTTCTCAAAGCAATTTGAAAGCCTGTCTTGAAATCCAACTTCGTTTGAAATAGGGGTCTTATTTTGTCCAGTCTGCTCTACAGTTAGAATTGTAGGTATACAAATCAAATTGTGGAGTTGTTGGCAACTAAAAGCAATATAGAATGATATGCAAATGATGCCATTGTTTACACTATCCTATTTGATAGGTAATACAGTTACAGTTATACAGTAATATAAAGAATTATACCTTTTTTTTTTTCCTCCTGGGTGCAACAGAGATTTCTCTCACCTGAGGAAAAATATGTTGCTGAAGGCCTTCCATCCTATAGTCAGGGTACATTAAGACAAAACTTTCATGCTGATGAAGAAAGTATGAAAGGGTAAGTGTATTACATATTTTGGCTAGTCATAGATGTGGTTTTCTACAGTTAAGTGAACAGCTATGTGCATGAACACTGATAGGCCTCTATACTGGACTCTGCCTGAAACAATGAATCATGTTTTCAATACCTAAAAATGAGAGGATCTGTTTACAGGTTTATTACCAGTTAGTCACAGAAGGTATGGGATATACATAAATGGCTGGAGAAATGGCAAAAAACTCTCACTTGAATTAAAGTATTATATTCACATTACAAAATAGTCCAGAGTAGCCCATCTCAGTGAACCAGTATAAGGTTTGTATCCCTTAAATGGCAGAGTTATTGTAATAGGGTATTAAAAAGAAGAGCCTTTGTAGATTTTTTTCTCTATTCAGTGATACATATCAGCACCCTAAAGCGTTCAGCAATGAAAAATATTTAAAACCATCTTTATCATGAACTAATCCGGTAGGCCTGGAAGGAAAGCATATTGATAGATCTCCGTATATTTCAAGTGTAAGGGTCACTCTGAAGTTTCACTTACAGAAATGTCAGTGTGATAAAGTAATTCTACACAACTTGTTTTAGAGTTTGAAATTAAATCTCTACCCAAAGGCAGATCTTACAATACATGCCACGTAGAACACAATAATATTCATCTAAGTACGCTCGCAGACAATTTTACAGAGTAAGTATTCATATTTATCTAGCAAAACTCACCTAGGTTCCTTTTTCTTCTCTGTCATTTAAAGGAAATTAGCTCTTCTATCACTTTAATGAACAAGTGGAAAATTTTCCAAATAAATCTGATGATGCTGTATGCCCTAAATTGAAAATCCATGTCAAATAATGCATACAGGGAAGTTTGTTCTTGTTCTGCCAGAAGGTACACCTCAAATATTCCTCTAATTATTTAATGGCAGCAAAATTATAGCCTTAATAGTTCAAGTTACTAAGAAAGAGTATCATTCCTACCACTGTTAACATATATTGCATCTAATATTATCAGATATAAATACATAGGGTTTAATACTAATTTGCTATTTAAAGATGGGGTTCTGAAGACATCTACTTTTAAACAGTTCTGATAAGTCAGGGTCTTTTTGTCAGAATGTGTCCTTCAACTAAAGGGGCCACTGTTTCACAATTGGGTTATTTTCAATTTAAGCTTCTACCTACCACCTTTTCAGGTAATTGCGATAGTATTTTTTTTCTGTGAGTAAACCTGATTTCTCATCCACTAAGAAGTGGTCAAACATTAATATAATATGTCTGTAAGGCTCATCATGAAGGCATTAAGATAAAATTAAAGTATCATTATGTTTTCATGCTCAAAGAAATGCAAGCATCCAAGAAAGGAAAACTGGAACAAGTTCACTCGCCAGTCAGAAAAAACCAACTGATTTATCAGATACCAACCTGAGTAAGTAGTGATACCATAGAAAAGCCAGAACTATGCTTATGCCTACTACTGAATCCTGTTAAGAAATACATTCCTGTTACATCTCAGCAGCAAAAAAGTTGTTTTGTAGTTTCAACAAATGATACTGCTTAGCAGAGCACAAGACACCAAGAATGAAAGAGACTGAAGAGGACAGCAAGTCAAATTCACTCTGAAAGTCTGTGACAGACCAAGAAGCAACAGAATTTCCAGTTAGATATGAGCAAGAGTTTTAACAGAGTCTAGTTGAACACTTGAAATGGTTTACCCTAGAGACACTGGGGCATCTCCATCCTTGGAGATGCTCAAAACTCAACCGGACAGCATCCTAAGCAACTTCATCTAAGTTGGTCCTGACCTGAGAGGGGCCAGACAATCTCTAGAAGTCCTATCAAACCTCAATTACTCAACAATTCTGATTCACCTTTTTATACATTTCCAAATACTATTAATATTTTCAAAAGCTTAACAGTGGTGTGCACACAAGGTTTTGATTTTGCTTTTGCTTTTTATCATGGGCATTTATTTCATGTCCTAGAAGGACACTGCAAACTTGGTGACTGAAGCATTTCATAGCAGTACTTAAGTTTTAGTTTTTAGATTCAATTTTCTTAATCTTCATGAAAACAAAGGAAAAAAAAGTTTTCCTAAATCTTTGATCCATTCAGTGTTCACACTGACTAGAAATTTTCTCCTTCCTTAGTCCAGCTCCTAATAAAAATTTCACCAATCCAAAGTAGAGCCCACATAGGCTTCTGTGAGCTATTTAAGTCAGCTATCAAGTAATCCAAGACTCCAGCTCTTAGAGGTTCACTAAGAATCTCCTGGTGTTTGTTTCTCTTAAAGTATCCCAATTTTAACTTTTCAATGCAGAATACTCTGAAGCTGTTAGTACCCAACAACTAAAAAGAGAATAGCATGAGCTGTACTAGATTCACTTTTAAGTCTGAATATGTAGGTTATTCTTACCTTTAGTCCACCTTTTGTCCTTGGCTTCTCTGTGATAAATTTTCACTTTAATACAATACACAGGGGCAATTATTGTTAGTACTGGTTTGTGCAATACTAAAGCAGTGCTGTACTAGAGCCTCCTGAGTTCTCATCACATTCCTCTTTGGCTGCATTGTTTTCATAAAACTTCAGCTTGTAGGTAGTTTAACATTAAAACCAAGAACCTAAGGACAGGGATATGGAGAGCTTCATGGTTTGTTTTTTTATTGTTGTTTTGTTTTGTTGTGTTTTTTTTGGGGGGGGGGGTTGTTTGTTTGTTTCATTTTGTGGGGTTTTTTTGTTTGGTGTTTTGTTTGTTTTTCCTGTATGGAGGGTTTGTTTTGTTTTGTTTCTGTTTGGTTTTTGTTTTTTTAAATACCAAATCAGTTCCAGGACTGGGAACAACCACCACCAGGGACAATAAATAAATATCTATATTTGAGGCTTACAGTCAGACCTGAAAGCAGATCTTTACAAAGTTCAATCCTGACTTGTAAAATGCAGGAAAAAGTACTTCACTAAATTGCATTAATGTTAATTACACTCAGAAATTGTGATCCTGAAAGCTAAATAATTACCTAGGTACATAGCCCAAAATTTCTAATATTTCAGACGCTTTTAATCTATTTTTGGAATTTTAGGCAGCGATTCAGAAGACATGTCAGCCTGTGATTCTTACAATGATTCACAAAGCAAGCAACTTGTGAACAGTGAGAGTGACAAAACAGTCAATACAAGTTCATGTGGAGAGAGAAAAGGTATAATGATTGCAGAATTATTAATATCTACAGAAAAATATTTATGGTATTTATTTTTCTAAACAACATATCTTTGTTTCCAGGACTTAGATGCCAATGCCCTAGGGGAAGCAGAGACCAATTTAAAGTCAGGAATTACAAAATATCTGTTCAGTGTTGCACCCTATGTAGAAATAAGAGTTCTGGTTCATCCAGTAAGTATGATGTGTTTCTGAAATAATTACTAGTCACAGGCTAGATTTTAAGGGGCTAAAAGCCACACTGTACTTTTCAGCCCAAATTTATTTAGTATAAGGAATCAGCATCATGGTAGCTAAACAGAGGATGTGTATAGATCTTAGAGCACGATCAGCAAATCCAACTTTTACAAGCCTGGCCAAGTTTAACTCCCATGCACAACAGCTTTAATCTTCTCTGGTTGTTAATAAGAGAAGTCCCTTCCATATTTCATTTATGATATTTATCTCATTTTGCAGTGCCACATAGGAAATAATATTAAAATTGGGCATTACTGTGCCACCTTTTTCCAGTGTTAGCTGATACCTAACATAATGCAAACAAGAACTAAAGAAAATTCCTCTAGTACTCTACACTCAAATTGTGATATGCAGCAAAGTCAAGGAAAGCTCAATTTAAAAGAAAAATAAAGTTTTTTAAAAGTGTTAAAAGCTAGATGTTAGAAGTCACTCACCTCAGTCACTTATGAGATAAGTGAAAGAAACTGAAATGCAGAAAGAAATGGCGTGCAGAAGAGTACACATTTTCAACAGTGGAAATACATATATATTAGCTATTTCTCTATTAAGACTGTAAAACTATAAATCAGTGGTATTAATGTAATTATTATGATTATGAGAGTTTGATTGGTCTACACTTTCCTCCTGCAGTCTTTCACTGTATGAAATGGAATATAAAGCTGCATACCATTTGCCACAAAACTAAATTCAACAGCAAACCCAAAAAGGTTAATCTGTCCTTGTTTAAAAAAAATCTTTAACATATTCAAGTTTTATTTAGCAGTTACAATTCCTTCATTTTTTTATGCTGAGTAGATAAAAACATTAAATACACAGAATATTACTTTTCCCCTTTTTTGTTTTAAAAATGGCTTCAATGACTCCAGCTTCTTCACAGAAGAAAATCTCCACTCAAAAGTCTCAAAAAAACAAACAGTCATGGGAACATGCAAACAGACGTTCTGAAAGGTAAGCCGCAGCAGTACCTATATGGAACAACCAAAATTGCCATTGTTGCAGATTTAGCATGGAAAAAACCTCACTCACTGGTATTATACGCAGAAGTATCTTACCCTTCATGATGCATGCCATGTATTAGAATCTTACTCGTTAGGGGAATTAAAACATTTACCTTAAGAGCAAGTATACATAACTCAGTAGTTCTTCAGGCTGATTAAATGAAGACTAAACATCTGACTACTTTATCAGACACACTTAGTAGTAAAAAAAAAGGAATTAAATCTCACCTCACTAAGATGATGTTCCCATTGACAGATTCCAGAGCAAGCCTGTATTATTTAAGAAGCAATTTTTTTGCTACCAACTATTTCTTTGTATGTAACATTCCAACTTATAACCATTAAAGTACACTGGGAATCTGAGAAGTAAAATGGATTCTTAACTATAACACAGACTAGACTGAAACTCTGACAAGTACTGTTACCATTGGTTTTGACAGCATTACTCAATAGCAGTAATTGTCTGGAATTAACAGCAGCTGCACCCAAGATCCAATGACAGACCACTCTGCAAGAGAAAGTTACAGCACCAAGAATGTGATGTATTGCAAGAGATTTCCTGACTGCATCCTGGAATGTTTTCTGTCTTACTGCAATACAGATGCAACAAATTATCAAGGATGGGGGTTTACAATTAAATTCTACTTATTGTAAAGTTTACTCGCAACTGAGTTTGCTATAACTGTGTAAATATTTAATTCATAGCAAAATTCTTTTGCTTCTAAAGATGTTCATATTTTATTCTTGTGTGTCTTGTCTTTAGGCAAAACTGTGAGGCTGCCAAAACCTGCTATTCAAGCCCATGTGATAAAATTATCCTTTCACATCAATACTTAAGCAGCAGGAACTCTGCAAAAAGCAAATCTGCAATAAACATCAGAAACGCCAACGATTCTAATGCAAATGTAAGACTTTCGAGTGAAAATTAAAAGCCATACAGCTACCTTGGGAAGAGCACATCTGCACATCATGGCACTGTTGAACATCCTATTCTTAAGTTGGTGATCACAATGTAAGCATGTCCAGGGTCAGACAGGAAGGAGTTAAAAACGCAAGTATTTTTAGCTTATATATTACTTCATATGAGTACGTTACAGGTATTTTATGCAATTTAGTCCCTGTGTAAATGGTGAAAAGGACAGAAATGGAGCACTAGATATTACGTCTGGAATTATGTCCATATACTGAAACAAAGAAATGTCCCACTAGCCATACAAACCACTAACAAAACCATAAGAAAGCCTACTCAATACCACGAACACACATCACACCAGGACTGCTGCTTTAGAAAGGTGTAGTGTATCCCTCAGTTCAAAGGATTACACAAAAAGAGAAGTATCAAATACTTCCAACATGAGTCCTGGAGCAGTCTATCACGTGACTCAGAATTTTTATTTCTCAACATGTATTTAGAGTGAAAATGCTACACAGCCTAAACTAAACATCACTTTCTATTTGATACCTATGTAAACAATTGCCTTTTGTATTAATAAAGCTGTATTTTTATTATTCCCAACAGATTTTAAGTTCTACTCTTGATCATGCCATTCGGACAGCGAATAGTTTGAAGAAAGCTACAGAACGAATGGTACGTGTAGTTTCAAAAGATCTAGCAAAAGTTAAAGGAAAACAACTTTAATTACCCAGTTTCAAATGCTATATTGTTTTGCTGGATACTAAAGTATCAGCATTTCTGCAAACAAAATAAGCACAAAGATCAGAAGGTGAGCTGCCAGCTGTTCTGTAACAATCAGTACTAAACTACACCAGAGCATATTGGTATTCCACATATTTACACTCATAAGTGGGAAACAAGTTACCCCTGTTACTGTGTATACCTACCTTCTCCAAGCATTCATCTAAGATAACTTAATAAAAATTGGCTTAAACAGGCACGGTTAGCTGTTTGACTTCTGATTTCTCCCCACTACCAAGCAGGAAAATAGATCTCCATCATTACTACGTAGTCTTCCCACACCGTGACAGAAGCTGCCCAAGTAAATAAACAAAGGGAAACAGTCTCTGCACCCAAGACATCTATAAGCATGCTAACATACTAAGTCATAGTTAACGTATGTAATTATTTTGTTTTTAGAGTGCCCTACATTGAGTTGTTTATACCTCCTCGCATGTCTCAGTAACTGAGTAATACCATTTGTTGTCTGTATACTCCTAGCAATTCAATTGTCTTTCAATATGGTGTTCTTACCTTGTCAGATATATCTGACTTGGAGACTTTAGCTGACAGTCAGTAGGTTACAAAAACTTTAAAATACTGTGGAAATACACCAGGCCAAGGAAAGTCATCTATTATTTTCCTTCTGAAATTCATTTAACTGCAGTGATTAAGAGCAAGCATCAGTTAACATCCTTTTATTACCAGAGATACTATTTACTGAAGCAATTCCAAAGTACAGAGGAACTGATGGAAGTCATCACTTCAAGTGAAAAGTGGCAGTGCATTGCTTAAAAAGGACAGTCATTTTCAGGCAAACCTGAGTGGTTTTGTCAGTTGATTAATACAGAGATAATCAGACTGTTCATGCAAGCATGATAGCTAAACTAGTACCACTGGTTTATTAGGCCAAGTCAATGCCTTTTTACCAGAGCTTCTTCCATACTGCAGAGGCAACAATACCATCCACCTTTCTTTTCTCCCTTCAGGTCTTACTCCTTATAACTCAGTTTGCCTCTGCTTATTATCCATGCTTTTGCTTTATTTAGGTTAGGACGACAGCACAGGATAGCTAAAAGCTCACTGCCCTGTGCTAGATTAATGTTTGAAAAGTCCCAGTAATTACTTTGCAAATAAACTTAACAGTTGAAGTAGTTGCTATAGGCTTCCTAGATCAAATAAAAAAACCAAACAAACAAAAAAGACTAATCTCTTCCATAGAAACCTTTTAAGACCACAACAACTAGAAGTTTTGGTTATTCTGAGTTACCATCTGAACCTGCTCTCCTGGGCCTGATCAAAAATGACTTAAAAAACCCCACATATTTAAGACTACAGCATATATTGACATTTCCTCAGAACATTCTCTGGCAAACTGAAAGCTTAAAGTCCTTCCAAATCAGCAGTAATATCTTTATATTTAATAGGCCTATAAAGATTTGTCTCATAGTATGTCAAGGTGTGTTGTTCCCCCCCCCCCCATAACAACCTACAGGCACTTATTCTCATAATGCCACATGTCTTGCAACATTTTAGAATCATTATATAATGCTCTCCTATTTCATTCCTCCCTGGTGTAAAGGGGGACTTCATTTTTTTTTCCCCCACCTTCTAATTATCTTTGAATGAACTCACCTACAAAGATGTTCTTTGAACCTACTAATCAGAGAGCAAAAATAAGGGAAAAGAAACAAAACCAACTTTCTTCAAAACAAGAAATGAGTACCCTTAGACATGGGAAAAATTTAAATAAAAAGCCATGAGCAATCTATTCTTTTTGACATTTGTCACATTCCACACACATTTCAAGGCACATAAATGGAACATCCCTTTAAAAGGTTAGAAAAATATTTAAATAATTAAATTTACTAAGTCAAATAAAAAATTACCAATATTACAGAGTTAATACAATTTAGAATTTATTTGATCCCCTTCAACACAAATTTATGCATTACTTTCTTAGTGTGTAACAAAGTAGAAGAAAACAGTAAACTGTCTTGAAAGGATCGGGTTTTGGTGTTTAGTTTGCTTCTCTTTAAATTGCCAAGCCATGTGAAACATTTGAAACAATGCTTCCCTTTTCCTCTACTCCCTCAAAAAGAGAATTTAGGCTTAAAATTTTGGAACTTCTATATCACAAGTAATTCAAGTTTTAAAACAGATGGACCATGCAGACACAATCATAAGGGAGTTTAAGTGATGAAGTTTTTTTCAAAAGCTTTATCCCTGTATATACTTAAATATGAAAGTGTACTTCAGTGCACAGTTAACAGCATTTCTCCACAGTTATTTATTGAAATTAGAACTTGTTAGTACTTGTGATTAACTTTCTACCTTACCCACCACCATCTAAAAAATATTTTTTAAATTATATATATTTTTCCAGTGTTATTTTACAGAAAATTAAGACTTGTGTGAAATATTTTTACCATAAATTCATATTTACAAATATTCTTATGAAGTCACTTCAGTCATTTTTAGAAATAAACTCTACTATAGAAAGGTTTCACAGTTCCCAAAGAGAAATCTAGTTTATACATAATCACAATAACTTTAAACATGATTTCTTAGAAATGAACGTGCCCTTTTGAAAAAAAAATTCACCTTCAGTGTAACTGGAATACTAAATACAACCTAAGAAACACACATGGATTTTTTTCCTCTCTGCCTTCTACACTCTCTATAAAAAGCAGCAAATTTAAATTATCAAATTATATTCTATTAGTCAGAAGCATCTAGTGTCCTGGTACAGTACTTGGAAAAGTTAATTCCATAAGAATGTCTTTTCCTAATGCATCTTAAATATAACTCTTTCTATTCATTCTTAACGCAGACCATATCCTTTGGTTTACTAAGGCTCTTCACTTCATCCAGTAGTCTTTTAGGTGTCAAAATATGAGTAGAACCTGACAAAAGAACATAAGTATTAACTGTATCCGTCTGAAATTCTGACTTTCAGACATTCCCCCTTTAAAAATACAAAACAAAACCAAAACACACAAAAAACCCAACACAGTCACACACCAGTGTTTCTTAGCATACTTGAAAACTGAGAAATACAACCGTTCTAAGTATTTTCATGTGTCACCA
This sequence comes from Megaceryle torquata, assembly GCA_024611175.1. Lineage (NCBI taxonomy): Eukaryota > Metazoa > Chordata > Aves > Coraciiformes > Cerylidae > Megaceryle > Megaceryle torquata. Next base: position 88,972 of record JANIJG010189962.1, read on the forward strand.
TACATTTACATGATGACACTGTGCTATGTGCCACCATTAGGTAGGTAGTGTCCCTCTTCCACACACAGACACATCCAGACTAGAACTCTTACTTTAGATATGAGTTTCAAGTTCCTGCTCTGCCTAGTTTGAAACATAGGTTCAAACCTGGGCCACTTACGCTGTATGCAATTATCCCAGCCTGCAAGAAATCTGCCCATTCTATGAAAGAGTGAGTTAATGGCAGGCTTTATCCTAGAATCAAGAAACCATGTGGATCATCACAAACAGTAGTTTTTCACAGAAATATCAGTTACAGATAATTGGCTTTGAGTGACTAACATTTCCCTGAAAAATGCGCAACAAATTCCAAGTCTGGAGCCGCAAAGAAAATCCTTATTATTATTCTTCAGGAGCAGACAAACAGCCTCTCTTATGCTCAAAGCTATTTTAACTTCTGCTGGGAAAGGCCATGCTACAGTTATGAAGGCAACTCTTAATTGTTTAAGATTAGGGCTTTCTTGAAACTTTAGTTTTAATAGTGTCAATCTGACTAGACAATCTCAATTCTGAATCAGGAATACAGGAAGATTTTAATCTTGCAGTAAGCTGCATAGAAAGTCAGCAGTTATCACTTTCCCTTAAAAATCAGGACCACAGGCAAAACTACAAGAATCATTTCTAAACAGAAGGGAAGATGCTGCTATGGTTAGTGTCATATTATAGGGAAAGAGTGACCTACACTAAATGTGGTTTTGTAAAAAAACACTCAGATGAAGAAAACAGTCTTGTTAAACGACATTCCTGCTGTCCTGGTCTCTTCATTGCAACTCAAAACTAGGACCAACATTAAAGCTACCTCAGCCACCACCCATGAAAACTAACAAAAGCAGAACATAACCAACCACAACAGAGCACACAAAAAAAAACCCAACCACGCACCCAAACACACCTACAACACCCCCCACCCACTATTTTAAGGTAAGAGACTCAGTCTCAGAATAAGACACTTTAGGGAAGAGCACTTATTTCAAATTATGCTAGATAGCTATAACCTTTTCTGAACCTCAAGGCTAACTTTAATTGCCAGACATAGGCATCTCAAGCTGTTTAGAATGGTTCAGATGACCCAGACACCAGCTGCCACTGCAGGATATAGATCTCTGTTAAAGTTCATGTATCCAGGAGCTCTGTTTTGATATCATATATGCAAGTGTTTTAGCACCTAAATTTTAACACCATTACAAGGAAATGATTACCTGAAGCACAGGAGCCAATGAAACAAACATTTGCTGCCTTTGAAGTATTAAGTACCACATTAGCACCCCAGCTGGTAATTCATGAATTTACTGCTGGATCTTAAGAAGATTAGGGACATTACTTCAGTTCTCCCAGCAAAAAGCTATAAATCACGGTGGGGTTTGTGTAAAGTCTCTGAAGAAGCCATAACAAGAACTACAAGATGTTGCAAAGTCAACTGAGCTACACTGAAAAAAAAGTTTCTCTGGGTTGGTTTGTTTAGTAGTCATGTTTTGTTGTTTTGTTTGGGTTTGGTTGTTTTGGGGTTTTTTTTTGTTTGTTATTTTTTGTTAGTTTTGTTTTGTTTGTTTAGGTTGGTTTTTGCGTGTGTGGCTTTTTGTTTGGTTGGTGGTCGTTTTGTGTGTGGTCTCCCATTCCGTCCCACCCCCAGGTGAGGAAGGTTTGGGTTTTTTTTTTTTTTCAGTTGTCTCGAGGGGGGGGGGAGGGGGGGGGGGGGGGGGGAAATACTCTTCTCCCCTTCCTTCCAAAGTGACTAATTTTGCAGTAGTCTGCCAGCTTTCCTACTACTACCAAAAGCAAATTGAAGTAGTAAGTTGAAGCTAAAGCACAGGCAGATGCAAAAGTCTGCATGGAAACTATGTTGCAAGGAAGTATTTAAAAGTTTTTAAATCCATTTTGCTATACATCAGGCTACTTTAATAATATATTTCTCTGACAGAACTCAATGATTCTTCTGTAGAACGTAACTGTATTGTCTTTAATAGCTTGATGCAAAACAACCCCAAGCGTCAGGCAGTTTACTTAAACTGAAAAGATGGTTTTAAGAAATATACTGGGTATGGTATTAGTTTACTAAACCAATTTAAGGAAAGAAAAAAGCTCTTTACATTTTCCAGAAACATGTAGTAAACCCCTACATACCACTCTTTTCCCCAGACAAGCTTACCAATAACAACTTCACAGGACTTGTAGGCTTGAGAAACTTCATAAGCACTGCGCATCTCAGAATATGTAATTCCTCCAATCACAAATATAATCAGTCTTGCACTACTCTTTCTCTCATCTCGGTAAATAGCTTTAGATTTCTGTCGTGCACTGTAAAAAAAAAAAGATGACATGAATGCATCTTTACCGATTAATTTTGGTAAGAATTACACACTTGAGCAATAACAATTCCAGTCATGCAGTTCATTCTTTGATTATAATTTCAGAAAAAAATTTAGAGATTGATAATTAGAAGAACTTTAATGAAAACAAGTTAGCAAATTATTCAGAAACTATTCAATTATCACAAGGGAGACAAATACAAAACAAAAAACTTGTTGCACACATGGCTCACACACAGAGGACTTCTAGCGAGCAGCTTAATTCTGCATTCTAGCAATTCCAGTGGTATTTTTCATTTGAAAAAGCTAGAGTCTTAGGATTTTCAGTCTCCAAAGGTGAACAGGCTCTCTAAAAAAAAAAACCAACCTGTTGTGCTGTTACCAAACAAGATTCAGATAACTAGGAACAAAAAAAATAAAGCTTTTAAAATACACTTTCTAGCACACATATTAACTGCAGATTCAGATTAAATCTTCTGGACTCCTGATTTCTCTCTCTCCTAGGGTAACTAAGATTCCCCAATTTCACCAGCCTAAGAGAAACAGACCCAGTTACAACACACAGGACTTGCCCTGGTGTTTCCTTGCACTGATCATCATAGCGCATATCCAGGAACATAAGGACACAGCGACAGTTTGGTTACCAGTGGAAGTAACAAAACTGTTTTTCTAAAGCTGTGTATCCATACATTGTCTTTTATTTAGTAAAGTACAAACTCCAACTTAAGACTGTCCTCCACAATTAGAGTACACATGCTTCCCTCCCTATAAATACCAGCATTTGATAAGCACAACGAGCATTCCTGCAGTAGAAACACTTAGCTCTATTCAGCTGTCTCACTGTTTAAATAATACCAGCAGAAGTAATAAAGATGTCAAATGAGCAGGTATTGGTCATGAGGTTCAAGAGCTAGTGGGCTTAAAAAGGGAAAGGGACAGGGCAGTACAAGTTTGTAAACTAAGAAACAAAACAAAGTTTAAAAAAATTCCAGAGTCACCTCTCAAAGCTACTCAATAAATAGGCAAGCACACAGAACACACTATTTAACATTCATTAGCAGAGAATGGATTGTAAGACCACCAGCTTTTCTGGACCTGTCTAAATCCTCCACTTAGAACAGAAGGTCAAATGTCTAACAGGCCCATATTCCCTAATGGGAGCCTTGAGCAGTTTAATGTAACTTACTGAATTTACCTTCAAGAACGGTAACACCACAACTACAGAAGTTAGAGAGGAAATGAAAACATTTTTATGCCTAAGTCACAGTATAGTGATAATCCATTCCTTAAAACTACTTCACACTAAAAAGCTCAGTGGTTTGAACTTCTTTCTGGGAATATGGAAGTGTTATTTCCAAGTTTGAAGCAAAAGGAAGATAATCCAAATATAAAGCTATATATGGCTAAGATGAATTATTAGACTAACAACAAAGTTCACTGTGTTTTAGATAAAAAGAGGGTTTATACATTGTTACCTCATATACATTATCTCACCACTTAATAGGCACACATTTAAATCCTCTAGAATGTACATGACAAAAATACTGAGAAATGAGTAAATTATGTTTCAGGAAAACAAACAATTTACCTTACTGCTCCTGAGCCATTCCAAGTAGGAGGACACTGGGAACAGTAAGGCCACTCTTTTGAATCAAGTTTGTTTTCTATAGCATCCTAAAGAGCAAAACAAAAGACCCACTTTAAACAGCCATGTAGACCCACCAAGTTTTAACTTCCAGTAAGGAAGTCTAGCTGGAATTTAACACCAGCACACGCACACAATTTCTTAGAACAACCAATCGCAAGCAGCATCTCACGACCACCACTCTTATGCAGCAACATGCTAGACCATGCAGTGCTAAAAAATACAAGGTTTTTGCGTATCACAAGGAATTGGAAACACATGCTTTCTTTATAAACATAACATTGATTTACCTGTTCAGATTTCACTAGCAGCTTTTCATCCGTAACGACCCTAACACTTAATTTCTCTACAGCACTATATGAGAGAAGGTAGGGTCTCCTAAAGACACAAATGAGCAGGTGAAAGTCACCAAGAATCTACGAACGACAGCACTGGGTAAGGCTAAAGGTGCAAGTGAAGTCAAAAATCCATCTGACATCAGTCATTAACCAATGCTTAGGAAGAACTTTAAAAGCAAAGAAACTATGCTTCTGGCTGCTGATCTACAGTTTAGATCTGAAGTGCAGTTTAAAGATCCTCTGCAGGGGGAGGAAAAAACACCCACCCAAAACACCCAACAAACACACACAAAAAACCCCAACCAAACAAAAACCCAAAAAGCAAAAAGAAAAAAAAACCCAAAACAACAGAAACCACCACCTCCCAGATCTTGAAGTTACATTAAATGCTGCCAATCACAGAACAAGCTGTTCAAAAACACTTTCGCTTTCATTTGCCTCACCTTTAAAACTACCTCCATTAAGAAGCATCACTAACACACAGCAGTCTAATGATCTATACTAAAGACAGAATAAAAGTAATTCCTTTACTCAGATGTATTTAGCAAAGGTAACTGAAGATACTCTGGATTTCAAAAGATTTGCTATAACTGCTGACGTCAGTACATTTCTGCAGTGCACCCAGAAATTAACTAATTGGACAAATTTACCTCCATAATATCTTTGATAACTGGTGTCCACCTAGAAAGTTGAAAAGTTTCTTCTGAAGAACGGTCCCTTCTTGGATGTCTACACTGCTGAGCAGCAGACTGAAAAGATTTTCAAAACATGGTTACATTAGACAATATATTTGGATTTTTGAAACTTATTCCCAATTAATAGCAGGGGGAGGGGGGAATCTGTATTAATTTTAAAGAAATAGGAATGAAAAAAAAGAAAAATTACTACCTATAGAATTCACAGTATGCTAGAAATAATACTGCTAAGAGTTGCTGAAAGAGCTGTAGACAAGTGCTTGAGTGGTGGGAAATTACAAAATAAACACATTCTTACTGAAGAGATAACAGGAACATCAAGGTATTTCCAATTTCTTATCATATCACTATCACTTTCTATTTGTACATTCTGGATCAGCTTGTCCAAGTTCTCCTGCGTAGTTCCTTCAAAATAAGGAAAACATACAACTTAATCACCATGTGACTACAAGACCAATTTTGTCTCACATTCTGAGCTGTTATTTTGTCCAGGATTTTGTTTGCTTAGCCAGTCTAACATAATGTCATATTTTAGATAAAATTGTTTAATGTTCTATTTTTGAGACCAAAACTCAATATTGTTATAGGGTCTTCAAGACCAACATTCTGCCAGTTTCCTCCTCTTCCACTACAAGTTCTTCACTGCTGACTTAATTTTCAGGTCACAATGGACATGGAGCTCCCCCATAAAAAGCTTCAATTTTATGTGAAAAGTAGAAAATTTAAACAGTTGCACACATTCAAGCACGGGAATGATACTAAGACACTGTAGAGATCTGCACTGGTATTGAATCTCTTAATTCCTTACCAATAGAATCTTTGCTACTAAAGAAGAGAAGCTACAGAGGACAGACAGTATTTCTTTTAAACTTGGCCAGAAACTCCAGTACAGATGCTTACATTAAATAAAAATACTGAACTATCCTAAAACTAGAGTTTAAGTGCATAGCACTGGGGGAAAGAGAATAATAACAAGATATAGAACACCTTATCATACCATTTGTGCTAAAGATATACAGTAGAATAGCTCTAATTTTGTCATAGCTGTCATAACTTTTGTTGAGCAGAACTGGAAGAAGGACTCTCATCGAATCTTTTACTTTTTGGCCTTCTGCATCAGTTCCAAGAGCTAAATCCTAAAAAAAAAAAAAAGTGGTTTTAAGTGGTTATTAAAAAATATTTTTAAAAAAGGCAACACTTTTGTGTTTTTAAATATATCTATGAAACTGTATGTTCCAGGAAACAATTCTAGCTGCATATACATACATTCAGTATGAAAAAAAATCTTTGATGATTATTTCATTAGTTATAGCATTTTAAGTACACTACATAACACCCTTAAACATTTTAAATGGTTTTATATCTAGAGTTCATACAAATATAATGTTTTTAACTTGAGATTAAGAGGACAGTGTAATGCCTCACCTTAACAGGTGCTTTTCCCAGACATTTTATTACATACTACAGAAGGCAGCCCTTTTAAGGCAAATTCATAAGAGTTTTGAACAAAGTAAACAAAGGTGATCCTTCTACAAATCAGACAGATTCAAAGACAAGAAAAAACCTTCTTATATCTCTCAGTTTTAATACTACTACCTCAAAAAGCAATAAAAAAAGGCAAGAGACACTACTGTCACCAGTTAAGACAAAGTATCTATTCCTGCAAACAAAGTAGTCATATTTACAGTAAGTTCTTTGGTTCTGAGCTTTTTAAACATACCTGTTCAGTTTTACAGAGCCTTTCTATGTTAGATTTGAACTTTCTCATGCAATCTTCTGCTAAGTTAAGATGAACAACTTGCTGTAAGAAGAGAGGGGGAAAAAAAAAAAAACCACAAGCTGCCATTACTTGCTTTTTACTGGTTAGAAGAGTCAGTCTTTCAATTATTTCCAGTACCACCACATGCTTTAGACATTGGCCCTCTAATCCTTTTAAAACATTTAACTGCTATGCTATCTTCATTTCTCAAAGGACACAAATCATTTGCTGTTTTAAACACTAAAATGAAATGCCTGAAACAGTTTTCATTAAAGTTTTATAACGTGAACATATTAATCTGGAGGAAAGTTATACAGCACACCTAACAGGAAAGTGACAGTATAAAGCTAGACTTCAACAACACAGAAAATTTTAGTGTACAAAAATGATTTATTATGTAGTTGTAATTATAAAAGATCCCTTACCCTGCTAATCTCTTTGCGAAACTGTGGCATCTTTTTCATTAACTGGGACAGAGCAGATATCGATAACTGTGAAGAAATGATACAAGTTGAAAATTTTTTCCCCACCCATATCTGAAATCCTTATTTCCTTCCTGTTGCAGCCTTGCTTTTTCTCCTCCCTGAAAACTGCCAACGAAACAAGCCTCAATTTCTGTAACAGATCCATGAATTACATAATTCTGATCAGCTAAAAATAATTAATCCACCAGGAAAAAAAATAACAATCATTTAATCAACTTACTTTTCCTTCCATTGCCTTTTTTTTGGATGAAACTTCTTTCAACATTTTTGGTACTTCCCTGAAAATAACCACAGCAAAGTAATCAAATGCAACAGCACCACAGTTCTTAAAGCTTTTTCTTAAGATCTTTACTTAGAAGAACTATGCTACAAGAACTTCTGAATGAAAGTAAAACCTTCAAATATGGGTCTCCTTCAGAGAAGGGTGTTTTTTTGACACAGGAAACTGAAGTTAAACACTGTGTTTATATCATCTGTATAATGTCATTTGATGCAATAACTCGCTAGTACTTTATGCAAAATAATCCCTTCAGATACTTCCCAGGAAATAGTTTTATCTCCCTTTTCCCCAAGAACTATAATAAATATTGGCAAAACTATATACCTCTGTACATATAGTGTTTTTGAAAGTATGCTTTATTCCTGCCATCAATTTAACAGGATGCAGACTATATTGCAAACCATCTTCACTACTGCCTGTATTCCTATTTAACAGGCCAAATGCATTCCCTCTCAAAGAAAGTTCTATAACTTGCATTTTTTTTATTCACTATTTTTTTTATTCACATACTCTATCACATCTGCAATATGCTTGTGTCGAATCTTCACCCAGAGTTCATCATCTTCCTCCAGAAATGCTTCCCGTTCCTTCCCATCAGGTCCTTCTGTTTTGTACCTTTCAAGAGAAAATTCAGACAGCTGTTTGGTTTCAGGTTGTGTTTTCCCCACCACCCTTCATACTCGTAACTCATTAGAGTATTCATAATTATGATTTAATCAACATACATGGTAATGGCAGTAACACATTCAGCTTTTAACCTATAAGCCGAGCTATTGCACAACACACTGTTGTTTACACAAAGATTTTACAGATTGTCTTTGAACATAGATGAAATTTAGAATGCTACCTTGGGGCAACAGCTTATGGACAGACTTTTAAACCAACAGCAACTAGCTTTTCAATCATACTTTTTACCTCAGTTTCTCTTCAGCTTCCAATATCAAGTTCCCTTTGGCTTTAAATGCAACATAATACACATTGAGTTGTCAAGTGCAGCTTTCTATGTCTACTATAAGACATTTTGTAAATCTGAAGGGAAACGAAGCCCCATTCACCAACAGAAAAGACTAAGTAGGACAAATTACTTCACATACACGAGAAACATATTTCACAGCATTACAGACCAGCTGTTACTTTTCTACAAACAGAAATGAACCTATAAAGCAATAGAGTCATCGTAATACATAACATTTCTGCATTTACAGGAACACTCACAGTATACACAGCCAGGAAGCAGAAAAAAAAAAATTACAAGATTGTGAAAGTCAGATCACAAGCATCTAGAAAAACACACTGCTACATTTTCATAGCCAGCAAATTTCAGATTCATAGAATACTACATTTTGTATGAAAACATTCACTTAGCTATACTGACAGAAGATATGCGTTCCTGTCTGCTTAACTGAATGTTGAGGCAGTTAGGTCTCATTTGCTGTACTGGATCATCAGAAAGCAAAATCTTACTAAAATCTTTTGCCTCAGAACAATCCAACAGCATAGTACATACCTTATGCAAAACAAAGGTCACACTATTCCAAATAGCGATAAAATAAAGATTATACACTAAACATGGCTTACCTAAGTGTGCAGTTCAGATAGAAAAATGTAAGTTTTAACAAGTACACAAATTAAATGACTGGAGCTACAGAAGTGAGTGTTGCTGAGAAACAACTAAGCTTTCTCTCCGTATTCAATCACTGGTCTTGTTAGGCCAAGAAGGTTGCGAGTATAAGAGACAGAATCTGAATGTGCACTACAGAGGTTTTGCTTTGAGTATAGTACAAAATTCTGGTTGGGTGGGGGGAAAGCAATCTGTTAGGATCCAATCAGAATTTGTGAAATTTTGAGTCTACCTAATCTCAACTAAATGAGAAGGTTAACAAAAAGAGTAAGCTACAAATCCAAGAGGAGAGACTAATAAGTGAAGCAATGCTTATGTTATAAAAACAACTAATACGGTACAATACTACTAAACAATTCCATAGATTTTTATATTCAAGAATAAAGCGTTGGGTTTGTGTTGGTTTTTTTGTGTTTGGGGGGCGGAGGGGGAGTTGGGGGTGCTTTTTTTAGTACTTGCTTGTAAGTATCATTTTCAATTGGTAGCAGATCATATGCCATTGCCTGGAAGGTAAGTTCGTGAAGTACGGTCGACACTGGATCAAAGCCACGATCAATTATTATTAGTTGGGAGTGGGTTTTAGCCTAGAAAGCCATCAAATAAATGTGAAGTTAAGACAAACCATGCAAAGTTAATGTAAGTAGATGTACATGTATTAAAGTCGCAGCATTGCAAACATTTTTGTAAAAATAACTAAAAAAACCTAAAAAGTATGGTCCAAGTGTTCATCACCATAAATATAAACAAACATTTAAACCCACTGTATTCTGGTTATTTAATAATTTTAATGTAATCCTCCTAGCCAATTGCAATGCATTCCCTTCTACACAGCTTTATGGAAGGTGATGTTCTAACAAAAGTTAACTATTTCTCTTTAGGTTTGTATCATGCCCTACATTATCACAGGGCCAATTTTTCTAGTACAATTAGGTTGATCACACAAGTTATACTTGCTTACATGCAGATTTACTATATCAGTTGCTACCTCTAAGTTGCTTTCATACATAAAGGCAACTAAATGACAACTAGTTGCCTTTATTAATAAAAATTGGTTTTGTAAAGCCTACTGTCAAAACACATTCCAAAGGTTCTCCCCCGACTTACAAACCAAGAAGCAAACAGTTCACGTTCTACCTTTATTTGGCTTTTCTCGTCAGTTTTGTAGTAATTTTCAAGATTTTCTTCAACAAGCTGTGCAAGTTTGCTGGCTTTACCAGATGGTCCACTGGGGGGAAAAAGGGAAGCATGTAAAAATAATTTAAATTTCTCCATCAAAACACTAAAGTGATACCTTTAAAACAGAAAACTGCCTAGATTGATCCTCTGGTTTCACAAGCAGCTTCTAAAATGCATTCTAAGTTTTTCCAATTTATTTTCATGTGTACATTACAATTCCACTCTCTGAATGCCTTCAGGTATATCATACAGTAGAAACAGCTTCAGCCACAATACTGATATCAGCTGGCATATGGCCCAGCACCTAGAAGTCTCACTCAGAAGCAGGAAACAAGACAGAAAAGTAAAAAAAGGAACAGAAAAAAAAAAAAAAGAAGTCTAGCAATTACTTCATTACCTTTGCAGAGAATAAGGCACCATGTCACATTACAGCACAGAATGCATTTCTTGAGCATAATTTTAGAAGCCTACTTTGATTTCAAAAATACTACTCTGTACTTTCTACCAAAGCTCAAGAGGCATTCTCCTCAGTATCACTACTACAGAGGAATCCTGATCCCATCTGCCTCAGCAATTTGTAAATTCCTTGATACCGAGTGGAGCTGCTGAACTACCAACAGCAGCAGTTCTGTTACAGGACTATGCACGGGGTATATTAGAATGCAGCACAGAGCATCACCTGACTGACCAAACATGAAACAAGCAGTTCATAACAAAACACAAATACGCAGAGAAAAATAATTCACTGCTCTGCTTATACATCATTGATTCCTATCATTTCATATTTCAGAGTTGTGGATTAAAGATAATTAATCCACAATGAAAGAAGCCATGCTGCAGCCTTAAGCTGTTACCAGACAATGTGTGAAGTCCTAGTTGTGAAAGTAGCTGCACTATACAACACTATTTTTGCCTCACCTTTTATACCGCACTCCTGGATTCTCATCTAGCGTGGCACATAAGGTAACAATTTGTTCAGCCATTAATCGCATTACAGCATCTTTATCCTTTGTCTTTTCCATAGCTGGACTATAACAGCGGTAGAATGCATCTGGGACATTGAGAGTAAATACCTATAATACATAACCACAAAAAAAACTTTACCAAATATTTTTAGAAATATACAAGTTAAAGAATTGCTAACACTTCAAAACTACATAATGTAAGTCATACATAGTATGTAAGTATACATAGTCTACTTAAAAAACCACAAACCACCCACACTTCAGTCCCCTTTCTCCATCCTGTTGTGCTCATCTGCTTCTTGTTCTCACGGTCTTTCCCTCTATTACTCTCCTTCCCCCTGCAAATTACTGTATTTTTCAAACTGCATACTGTCTGTACAGTTTGAGACACCTGAGACAGGCAGACCTCAATACCATCCACTGTCTCATAGTAATACAATGCAGTATTAGAATGATCATAGAAAGTATCAAGTTAATTTGTTTAAAATACATTTTGATGTATTTTATCTGCTCGTTTTATCAAGATTTTACCCTCAAGAACTGAAATTCTTTAAATGCATTAAACCTTGATAAAAGATGTTTAGTACTACATAGAAGAAAAACTTTACACAGTTTAGTAAATGGAATGCAAACATGGAAACAATCCCATTGTCAGTAAATTGATTTTCTCCAGCTTCAGATGGACTCTGTAACTGCATAGCCAAAGAATATATCCATCCAGATAACGATGTTAATTTCATCTCAGGTGATATCCACCTAGACTTTGCCCAGAGCTCAGTCTGATTATTTACTCTTATCACCCCAGCAAGCAGGCCCTGGGGATTTTCAATTGGGAAAACTAGTTAACATTATCCGTTCTTTTGCAAAGGATTCAAAATGTACAGGAGAATGTTTTCATCTGAAGAATCTAGGTAACTACTGGAAGTGTGCCAAAATGGCAATAGGTCTCGCATACCGTTTGTCAGTCAGAAAAACAAAAGCTATGGTCTATTTAATTGTTTTTGAGCAGGTCAACAACACTTGAAAATAGACATCCAAACTATTTTCTGCTGTTGAGATAAACTTACCTGGGACTCATAGGGGAAGAAGGAAATGCTGATCTCTTTGCATCTTCTTATTGATTTTGCACAGGAAGACTTAATTTTATTGAAGAGGTTGTCAGGACAAACTAGGGAAAAAGAAAAAAGATCCTATATATAAATCATTTGTGTGCACTCCACCTGCTAATTCGCTTAAAAGTTTACACTGTTCAGAACAGACAATTTTAAATTAAGAACCAATAAACAATAACATACCAAAAAGTTTCCAAATCTTCTTAAAGTGAAAGAGAATGTATAATCATTTTGTGTTTGAGATGTTTTTTGAGAAGCATCACTGGTCATTTTTCCCTAACTTTTGGCAAGCAAAGTTACAGAACACTCATTAGCAGTCCAGTGAAGTACATTGATTTAATCAAAGCAAAAGTTTCTGCTGTTTCTCCTCGTATAGGAAAGATAAAACATTTCCCAAGCTACAAAAAGGTTAAAAGGGAAAATAATACATACAGCAAAACACAAAGAAGTATGGAATTTATTAATTATAGACATCCATGCAGACAGTCACAACTCAGTATCTGCCTTCAGTAGCACATTTTGGGTTTTTTGTTTTCCCTTCTTTACAGGCCATGTTAGTCACGCTGACTGACTGCAGAGGAACATGCAGTCACATTTAGCCCATTTACACCAATTGCCTCTTTATAATTTATATCAGGCATGAAAGGTCCTTTTAGGTGACAGGAAATCTGGAACACAAGTCTGAAGAAACTACCTAAACCAACCAATTATAATACATTGTTCTTGCAGCAAATTCTTATGCATTTATATTTTTGAGGACTATTATATAAATATGAGACACATAGTTTCACGTGAATTGTCTTCCTCCACACTCTCCAAGGTAAGAGAAGAATAGAATACTTTAAAAATGAAACTAGATTATGTAAATTAAAAGCTGAGGCAGGAAATGATCACCATTGTTCGGCAATTGTGAAAGAAATTACTATTGCCATGCAGCACTGGTGACCACATCCTGGCACCTCAGTTGAGAAGCTTACTTATTTACATATATAAAGTTATTAAACTACAAGACAAAAGCTTACTTACAGTCAGTGAAATACACATAGGCTGCTTTGTATCTGCTGGATGATTTAGTGATGAAGTCATCAATAAGTCCATCTACAGACTTATGGAGGTAGGAAAAATATAAAAAAAAAATCATTACAGTGTTTTGCCCTCCCTCATATACCAGACAAAGCTTCTCCTGCCTCTCCTCCTGCCCTGTTTTTTTACCTAGTCCATCTTAGGAATACTGCAAATCAACATATAAGAAAAGAAAACACTTAAGTAGAAGATTTGTAATTCCAGACCAGAAATAATCAACAATTACAGAAGGTCAGTCATGTACCAGCATCACTTTAGGAAGCACACAAGGCAGGACAGATGCATCCTTTTCCACCTATAACAATACTGAGGTTTGTTCTCTCAAGAATTTTCAGGAACTAACAGTAATCTCTTATTAGAGCCATTACTTTTAATTCTATTGTTCAATGTTTTCATCATTATTTGAGACAACATCTCTTTCAGTGAGGTTACTAATATCCAAGCGGTGAAACAGTGGCTCCATTAATCAAATGCATGCAGTTGCAACATACTCTCTGGTGACACAGCATTGTTTTATTAAGGAAAATTAAGCATCACACAAAGGAGTATCACACAAAATGCAAATATTAAGTCATGCATGGTTGTACACAGTACGTAAATATTTTAAAATAAGATTGCTCTTTCAGTCTGAAAGATGTTGCTATACTTTCTTCAAAATACTAACCTTTTTGGTGGGAGTTATAAAATATATTGCTTTCATGTGCGGGACAGGCTCACGGTTTTTATATACATTCTCCACCACTATAAAGTAAGAAATATTACATTTTTGTAATTAAGAGCTTTATGCATCTGTAAGGAAAGCACCATACGTATTTTAGTATAGAGGTGATAAAAATATAGGAACACCAGTAAAGTTGTCTACAAAATTAGTTGCAAGGACTTATCTTCTGTCAAAAGTCTTGAATTTTTATTATACATTTTTTTTTTAAATTATTTTTATTTAAACACAGCAAGTTACCATGAACTTTTTCAAACCTCCATTTACTGTCAACTAAATTTGTAGGACTGAATTCTTCCTGGCTATTCCACACAAGCAGAGTTTTTTCCCCCCATACAGAAAGGTACGTCAGTACAAATATGCTCAAACCATGGGGCCCAGTATGAGCTATCTTGCAAGAGCACTGCCTCAGCAAGACTGATCTTTTTCCAGCACATGGAAGGAGAGGGAGAATGAAAGTACACAGATATCATTTTGGACTAGAGCCCCTTCTGTCCTTTGTTTGCCTCTTTCCTGTGCACTTACTCCGTTTCAATGTAATTGCAGACACAAATGGGACATTTTCAGCAAATCAGTCTCAATAAACTTGTTTTCCTCTGTTCTGTAAAGTCATTACTATATAGTGTTGCAGTCCACTAGCTTGAGAATGCAGAGGTTCATGTTGCTCAGTAATTTTGAGGGGAAGGAACAAAGGTGGTAAGTCATGTCAGACATCCGGATATGGAAAGACAGGTTCTTTTCAGTACTGTACTTACTAAAAAGAAAAGGTTTCTTAATGATGTACAGTATACATGCTCACTGAAAGTTTCTCATAGGACATAAATAATACTTCTTACAATTAAAAATACACTCCAGAAAGCGTAATGTATACAGCTTTGCTACTGTTCTTCCAGACAAATCATGTTATACTGAATAGTTGGAATAAGAAGAATCTTACTACTTGTGGAAAAATCATTAAGTCTAAATAATGCTCTCTTACAGAGAGGTTTGTAAAAATTTAAGCCTAAAACTAAAGAAAAACTATATCATTGATATGTCGTACATTCAGTCCAATTTCAAAAACAGGAAAGAAGGACATTTTCAGTGAGATAATACACTAATAAACATTAAAGACAATCATAAAACACTCTTCAAAATTGCTTTTTATGACAGGAAAAAGATCCTTTTTAAAAAAAAAGTTGTAGAGAAGGTAAGTTCACAAAACTTACTAGAAATACTTCTAAAAAAATGCACATAGGAAAACAAAGTTTTATCTTATAAGCACACTGCGTAACTGAGATCAATTGCAATCCATCACTTTTAAGAGTGGCCAACATCAATGAACAGGAGCAACATTCCAGCAGATGAGAAACACAGCTCCACTAGAACCTACTCCAAAGTTGTTTGGAAGAGTGACAATCTAATTGCTCTTAATGTTCCTTATGGATTTATTCAAGTTAAACTAATCATTGATATAATATAGCTTCAAGGTTTTGTTGTGGATTTATTATTATTTTTTTAATTATGGAAAGCTCTCTGAGAAGAGTTAAAATAAAGTAACTGCACAGCATAGAGGCAAGAATTTAAATTTCAGTTCTATCAAATCCACTTGCTTGCAGACATCTCCTAGTTTGTCTACTATTGTCTCCTGTTCTCATTTTGTCTGCCATGACATTAGGATAGAAGGGCAGAGAAGCCCTTACTGTTCAAGGGCATAAATTAATTCAAAGCAGCAAATATTACTGATTTACAGAACATGTCACAAAAAGATACCAAAGAGTAATTTGTCTGTTCTTGTACATTTCACTAACATTTGCTTAACTCTTTATTGAGCTCTTGTTTTCCCTTAACTTCAACTGACAGAGAATATCCTTAAAAACACTGACAGATAACTTTCTCATTTACACCATCTCGGACAGTAGCAAACACCACACCACCAAAGAAATACATCCCAAACAAACAACAACAGCAAAAATAAGCAAACCACACACACAAAAAAACAAACCCACACACCACAACACACCCACACCACCAAACAAAACAAACAAAAAACCACAAAACCAAAGCCAACAAAATAAAATGAAAAAAAAAACCAAACTCAAATAACCAAACAATCAAAATTTTAAACTTCTCAAAAGCACAAAACCAACAACAAACAAAAATAAGACAAACTTAAATCATCTTTTAGCAAAAAGACTTTAAAAAGGTGTTTTAGCTTCTATGAAGAGGAACATTTGATTTTTCAAAGTAATCACAACTGGATAATTAATTGAAAAGCCAGAAAGTCTGCTAGTCTAAAATTCCATAGCTACTTGTCTTTATCAGCCAAATTAGGATAATCTTTTGCAAGGGTACCACCAACTTTATTCTCTCTTTCTTATCAGGATATTGCCATCTGTATATTAAAAAGAATTATTCTTACCTGTGACACCTTCTGCCAGTAGATCACTCATTTTGCAGCACAGTGACATCAATTTAGTAGTATATTCATCTAAAAGAATTATCTAAATATATTTAAAAAAACAAGTATTTAGATGAATTAATCAGCTGTTATTTCCTTAAAAACTCACCATGGGAATTTGAAGCTGAAATCTATTTTATTGCTCTGTATCTTTTCATCACCTGCACGTCACAACTTTGCATTGGGAAACCAACCTCAAATTGCACCACAAGGCAACTATTACCTACATAACCTTTCAGAAGAGCTCCATCTTAAGTAGTTTGTCCCCACTACTCCTAATAGAAAGTATTTTTACACTTACCCTTCAACACAAATCTTTCAAATTCCTGCTAATTTACCCCACAGTCTGCTTCAGTATATCTACACTTACTCTAAAAGTCTTTTACAACTTAAGCAGTTCTAACAGGTATCGTACCACTGAATCCTGCTGACATGTATTGCACAGCACTGTAAGTTTTGAAATTCATAAAGTATGAGTCTCTCAAAAGAAAAGTGAAGCTAAACAGAAACAGTTACCATTTCTATTTCAAATAAAAAAAAAAAACAACATAGCTGACAACTACTCATTTGTTGTTCCTATACTCGCCTTTACAATTTTTCATTATTTGTTAGAGAACTGTGTTAAAAGAACTAAAATTCATTACCTGGATAGAAAACAATTTTAAGTGCAAGCACCAGCTGTTAAGATACTTATCTGTTGTATACTCAGTCATACAGATTACTTGTCGAAGGGATTCTAACATTCTTACAAAAGATAACAAAACTATACCTTCCATTCTTCCTCTTTCCTGAAGTCATCAAATATACATGATTTTAGCTCTGTAAGAAGAAACAGAGACAGTTTACCAGTTAGAGGAATCAAATTCTTACCAAAAACCCATTCATGTTTACAGACCTAAAAAAAAAAAGTACTAAAAAACCAAAACACTGATAAATACCTCTACAAAATTCTTGACCACAAACTGTCCCTGCCTGTTTCAGAAACATGTAACCTTTTTAAATTTTAGCTAATAATAAACAGCTTAATAAAAATCAGTCTTAATGGCCACAGGCCTGTAAATATTTCACTTCACTTCTATTTTTAAATTAAGTCTTCCAGTAAATAGATTGTGCACATGCACAAATTTAAGCCACTAAATAAGTCAGCTAGACCAACACATTCACAAACACACCCATGTTAAAATGCATGCTAACTTCAGATCTTCTCGTTCTTTTTCTAGAATTTCAGAATAAGCCTAAGAAAATACCAATTCTTCCAGGAATTGACAGTTACCTTATACAAGGTATCCATTATCTTTTCCTGCTATGACAACTAGGGGATAAATGTCAATTAAAAAGCAATATTCAGCAATAGGAGTTGGCACCTTGGTTACAAGCCACAGCTTTTAAAGATCACAAGAACCGAGCTGCAACTTTCATGAGTGGTGTCATCAGGCTAATGCAGATTTTCTCACGGCAGTGGTATGCATTAATGAAAAAGACAAAATTTGAGGAAACTGCTTAAAAATCTGGTGTTTATAAACATACAAATAAAGAGGTCTAGTTGTTCTCTTCTCTTTTCCCAGAGAACAGAATTGCAAATTAAGCTGAGGACTATTGCTGTCTATTAAAATAGATGGACCTTTTCAATCCCCAGATTAAAAAAGTAATAGAAACAGAAGCCTAAAATACAAATGGACAGATTCAGCACACATTTTGAGATTACTGCGCAGTGAAAGAATAATAAGTTTCAGAATAGTAGGTGTACATACAACAAAAAGTACACCTATTTCTTCAGTGTTTACAAATATTAATGTATTACTTATGACCAAGTCCCTTTGGCATGACACTATCACCAGACACTGCATCTCTACCCTCAACTCCCAGTTCCTCAGAATTCAGCAGATTCTTCCAGATGAGCAGCCTACCTGCTCTCCAGCCTTCACTTCATATTTGCCCAACTCCAACACTGCATAGCACACAATGCTCCTATGATGTCACATGTCAAGCTTTTTTCATGGTTATATTTTATAAAAATAAACAATCATAAGCCCAATATGAATAGCGCTCCCTTTTTGTCTAAGCTTTTGCTTCCTTCTCACAAATTAATAAACAATCTTATACCCTAACTGCCTTCTTTGAATATACTCAGAGAAGAGAAGATTAATTAGTTTAAGGCATTTTTCTTCTACTTTTACTTCCTGATCCAGATAAGAACTATACCCAACCCTGAGGAACAGCAGACTGCTAAATCCCTGTGTGGGGAAGAAAAAAAAAAAAAAAAAAAAAAAAAAACCACACCACAAACATACACCAAACAAAAAAGCAAACCTCACCATGGCAAATTTAAAGACCCATTTAACATATTTCCTGAAGAAAGGACTAGATCAGTTTTTGCTGTAAGCAAGTGTTGTGGGAAATAAAGCTACAGGTATGCCGAATCATTTAAAATATATATATATAGAGTTAGGCTAGAAACTTATTATACAAGTGTAGAACACGTTTTAAGAAAAATTGAAGACATAATTCATTGTGGAGATAACCTTATTTAAAGATACACGCAGAGAGATGCAGTATATAGTAACTTCTATAGTTTTATCCACAGGAACTACTGCCTCTTAAATACACATAGCTTCCCCTACCCCCATAACTGTGACCTTCACTAACAACAAGCTTTGGTGAAGTAGCCTCTTCACATACTTGTGCTTAGGCTGAGTCTAAAATTGCACCTTACAGAAAGGGCCATCACAATGGAAAGCAGGGTTTTTAACAGCACACCAGAGCACAGGTACAACACACTTTGCACACGCTCCACGGGTACAACTTCTTTGCTTATTTACAAAGCAGGAGTAAGATACACACTGACAACAAACTGCTACACGAAGCTACATCAGCACCGCTGACACCATAAACCAGCATTAAAAAAAACCCCAAAACATATTTGCTGAAACATCAGAAAGCAGTAGTTTTGTTGCTTTGAATTATCCATAAACAAAGTGCCAGACAACATCTAACAGTTAATAAATTTTCATTGCTGTTGTAGTCTTGGAAAGATAAGAGTAACTAGTTATCTAACACCACATTCCTTTCAGAAGGATCCTCCTTTTTACAAACTTCCGAAGATAAATGTTTTATTCTTCATATTGCTTCACCATCACTCTAATCTTGCTTCCTGGTGGTCTTGTTTGCACTAACAAAACTGTTTTCAAAAGTCCTTATACGCTCTGATGACGCACTGCTGCTTTGATCAGGTTCCCTCCTTTTACGGTCTAAGTCTTCTCGAAAACACCTCAGGGCAAGTCAATCGCTTTACAAAGGCAAAAGGGACTTAACAGAGCAAGACGGGAGAAGCAAAGCAACAAAAGGAGGGATTTTTAAATATCCAATTTTAAACAAGAGGCTCTAACTCATTCAAGCAGGATAAAGATGTCAACAGTTGAGCATTGAACATCAGAGGAATGGTCTGCTTCCCTCTTTTTCCCCCCTTTGATATTTTCTCTCCCAGTGACACCATCAAGCAGATTAGCTCTTGCAGCTGGAAGCAGTGGACAAAAACGCAGACGAGAAGGCAGCTGGACCTTCCCGTTTCAGTGACAGTCACTAGCTTGGCTTGAGCTGCTCTTGTAGTCACATCCTCAGTACAATTAAGTCCGGCATGACGAGGCTGCTAATGTCTTTCCCCACAGGTTTCACGCCACCTGAAATACTATTAGTCTTTCGGCAAGGAGCAGTTAGAACTTTATTTTCTGTAACAAACGTCTGCAGAACCTGTTCCTAAACATGAAGATAAAATCCCGCAGTTCATTTATAAAAGCACCTGGGGGCACCTTCAACTTTTCCGTCTGAAAAACGTGAAATCCAAGCTAAGGCGGGAAGTGCCATTTGGCAACAACCAGCGAACCCCTTCTGGACACAAGAGCGCTCGCCAAAACTGCCGTTTCGGAAGCAACACGAAAAGTCCTTGAAGAGCTGACTTCACCTTAACCTCTTCAAGAGAGGGCGTGACTGGCTATATAGTGTATAGTTCACCTCTATCTCGGAATAAGACAAAAAGTGCTTCCATACAGGTGCTATTACAGCAGGGACCGCCACAAGCCCGGGCGGCCGCCTCCCACCACACCGACCAGTCCACTACCTGGAACAGCCAAGGAAGCGCATCCGCCTCTAGTCTGTGCCACACACCGGGCTCTCCACGGAGCCATCCCGGCCCAGCCCAGCTCTCCCACCGCCCGCCTCAGCTCCGACACGCGGCTCCAAACGCGCCTCCAGCCGCGTCAGGGAGGGGCCAACCACACCCTTGGCAGACAGAAGACCCCCGGCTCCAGCACGCCGAGCTAAGGCGACGCGGCACCTCAGCGACAACAGCGAGCGGTACGGCCGCCCGGCCCGCACCGCCGCCCACCGAGCTGCCTTCGGCCGTGAGGGGAGGCGGGAAGAAAGGGGGCACGGAGCGGAACTTCGCACTCACTCTGCCACACTACGCTCTTCAGTCCCTGCGCCGCCGGCGCCATCTTGCTTGCAAGAGCCGCCCCGCACCGCGCCACTGCCGTGCTACTGCAGTGCCACTACCGCACCCCTCCCTTCCGCTCCCTCGCCCAGCCCTGCCGCGCCTTCTTCAGAGGGGGCGGGCGGAGCCAGGCAGCAGCGGAGTGCACGGACTGCTTGTGGGGCGGGGCGGGGTGGGGCGGGCTCCCGCCGGCTATGCCAGCCCCTCTGGAACCGAGCCAACCTCTGCGGAGCGCTTTCTCTGTGGTGATGGAGTCTGAAATCATCATCAGGGCTCGCCCCCTGAGGAAGGAGACCTGTTGCTCGTCAGAAGGTGAGTCGGGATCCCGGGAGCCGCCTCCCGAGGCAGACTTCTTGTGCGGTGTGGGGAGCAGCCGGGAGGCCGGGGGGACCTCCGCGAAACCTGCCGTGGTCCAGGGTCCCCTCTGGGTGTAAACCTGCCCTCGCCACAGCATCTTCCTCATTCGTCCCCAGGTTCCCTGTTACGTTTGTGTAAGCCCCCGAAGAAAACATTATCAGTTCATAGGAACAGACTGTTTCTTGGCGCCTAAAATAGTTTCTCAGAAGTTACAGTTTGAAGACATTAAGGCGTGTTGTCAAAGGGGAACGAACAGCTGGTTAGAAAACAAAGAAATGATAGGGAAAATTCTCTTTGCACAACACAAAGCATGAGGAAGAGTGGTTCTCTGTTGGTATGACAGGGACTGGGATGACTAAACGTATGACTGAGGGAACTAGGGCTATTTAATCTGAAGAAAAGGAGACTTGAGGGAAGACCTTATCGCTCTTCTACAAGTACCTGAAAGGATGTTATAGTGAGGTGGGGATCAGTCTCTTCTCCCAAGTAACTTGCAATAGGACTAGAGGAGATGGCCTCAAAGTTGCTCCAGATGAGGCTTAGGATATTAGGAAAGATTTTTTCACTGAGAGGATTGTCAAGCACTGGAACAGGATGCCCAGGGAAATGGTTGAATCCCCATCCCTGAACATGTTTTCAAGTCTTGTAGATGTGTTGCTTAGGGACATGCTTTAGCAGTGGACTCGGTAGGGGCATGGTTTAGTAGTGAACTCTGTAGGGCTAGGTTAATGCTTGAACTCCATGATCTTAAAGGTCTTTTCCAACCTAAAAGATTCTATGGTTCTATGACAGGGTTCCATTCAGAGGGGAGTATAATGAGGCCATCAGTCCTGACAGAAAAATAGATCTTTCTAAATGGACAAAAATGGCAATAGATGAGCTGACCATCAAATTTCTTACTTACATTGGGCTTCATTATTTTATGAATCTTGTATAAGCAATACAGAAACTGTATCCTGTAATAGGAGGGAATAAAACCCAACACCCACCTGCCCAAAAGTTCAGAGCACTGCAGCAGACTCAATTCACCACAGTTTTGGTAACCACTGGCAGGCTGTAGTCCAGCTGAGAGGAGGGCCTAACCTAACACAACCTCTCTCATCCCAGGGACTAAATCTACAGTGGCAGCACTGCTGCAAAATATTACTGGTCACAGCAGGAATCGGCCGGAGCTCACCCTCATATGAAGGTTGGAACAAAGTTCTGACAAGATGTGTGGTGCAAAAAGTAAATCATTAATATTTGTTGGACTGCTTTTCAACTGCCTAGAAATGGTGAGTGTAACTCATTTGCTCTAAAACTATTTTCAAGAATGATACTCTACTCTTTGTAGAAGTAAACCAAAAGTTAGGGTAGAGACTGTCTGACACCAACTTCTACATTCGTATTTTGTTACTGTTATGTTTTTGTACTGTTTACAAGTGACTGAAAAATAAAATATATATTAGGACCCACAGTCTTTCAAAGTCTGACAACAACTGAAAACAAGATCAATAGGCAGATTCAGAGAGGAAAATGAAGTAATATGATCTGCATACCTGTACCAAATCTCACTGCTTGCATAAGCTTTCTGTCTTAAAGAACCTGAGCAAATACCTCATATGAGCAAAATGTGTTTTAAAAATGTAGCATTTTAACTTGCTGTTATTATCATTATTAGTTTTTTAGTCTAAAAACCAAAACCAATTTCAGTTTGTATTTCTGATGTTTTTACATCTTCCTTTTCAGATCTCTTCAGCTAACACAGGTAAGTCTTCAAAATGCTATTTTGGTTTTGGCTGCTTATTTTTGAACAGGTCTGAAGAGAACAAACACATGTGATTTGTAATAAAACATTCTGTAAGTTCTAGCAGCTTTATAAACAAAAATTGTTTTAAATTTTGATTCAGCTTTGAAAAATCTATGTTGATATCTTTATAAATTTTAAACCTCATTTTTAGGAGTCCCAGTTCTGTTGAGCACTTGCAGAAAGATTCTGGTAAACCACTTATGTCTTAACATAGCGAACCAGGGAGAACACTCAGCTAGACAAATTGTGCTGCTCGTTACCTACATAATCGTGCTACAAATAGGATTCTAACTGCCTTGTATTTGCACCGAATTCGTTGTTGCATCTTTTAATCAAAGAAGCAAACAAACAAAAATTCCCCCCCAAAAAAACCCTACAAAAACACAGCAGCGAAAGCATGATCTCCTAAGTGCAAATATTTCCAATGTTTACAACATTTTATGCTTTCTTCAATCTTGCATTTTGTGCCTACAGCTCCTATTGCCTTAAATGCAAATACTGATTCGTATAAAATATGAGGAATGCAAAATTACAAGAAATGCTTTCAGAATTCATTCATTTTCTGGTGATAGTACACATTCTTGCATATACTGCACTTTCAAGAGTCTTAAATGCTTAAGTCATTGCAGACATGCTGTTGCAGTATTTCGACATACTCTGTTTGTGATTTGCAAAACAAGCATTTGATCCTAGTCACGTGTGGAATACTGCTGACACTCATATATTCACATACAGATTATACCCGGTATTTTTTAAAATAATTAGACTACAGCATAGGGGGGTTTTAAGAAAAATAGCCATCATCACAACATGATATATGAGAGCAAGCAGGAGTTACCACAGTAATTAATGGATTACAAAAGTAAACAAGGGAAATAACACTCCATTTTCAGTGGAATGCCTGTCATCTGAAAATTAGGCAGCGTAGATGCATGGTAAGGCACTGAACAAGCTTCTTGTCGAGACTCAACTAAATTCAGGAACGACTGAAATGATTTTGTGATAATGATTTTTTTTTCCAGGTTTCTCTATGTCTATATACGATGTGACATCACAAAGCATTTATCTCAGATGGCCCAAGTTTTCAGGAGCATATTCTTACAGAGTCAGAGCTACAGCTGTGAATACTGTAGACCATTCATTGCTGGCTCATTTTAGTGATGTTACGCTTAAAGGAACCCTAACTTCATTAATTCCCAATACTGTTTATGCTATACAAGCAGAAGCTATTGACAAGAATGGAATTATTCTTGCAGAAACACAGATTATGCAGTCAACAGGTTAGTAAGAGAAACTTTGTGAAGCATGATTTCTACTGACCTTTGTAGGACTGGGATTTTGTCCTTGCTGTTTCATTGTACTGGTTGGGAATAGCTGCCATTCCCATTGAAGCCTTTTGCTAGTTCTCCTACTTTCAATATTAGTATGATTAGCTCCTTTTCCCCTCTTTTTTTTTTTCATTTTTTTCAGTTTCCCTGACCTGCCACACACAGCTTGTTCATACTGCAGCTGTTCATATCACCTACCCTTTCATTACAATTGCAGATGTGATGCTATGTACATTTTTCAGTACTGATGCTGATAAACAGCATTTTTGTTTCATTCACAAAAGGACTTGTAGCATATAAGTCATTGATGGATATTGAAGTAGAAGCTACATAAACAGAAGTGCTTTTTTATTTCATCACTGAAATGTAATTGGAAAAATATTCTGTTGGAATTCTGGTTTTAAAATAATTTAATTGATAATCTTTAGAAATAGCTATCATTTTCCAGTATAATTTTATACTTGTAATAGTAATTTTTACAATTAAAAAAGTAAAATTAAAAAGGAGCAGTGTTTGTCCTGATAAGAATAAACGCCCTCTATTGCTACCATAGTTATTAGAGGACAGATATTAATGATTAATGTTCTGTAATTTATTTCTGATATAAATCATGTGCTATATATTCTATATTTGACTTAGGCAAGCAACTCCCTTAGACCTGCATAAGGATTTCCTGTACAGAAATTTTTATGAATTGTTACTAAAGACAATATTTTAAAAGAAAAAAAAAAAAAATCAAAGCGCAATAGCTTGCTCAAAGATTGCAAAACACACAGTTGCAAATGTTCCATGGGCATTGTCATATAGAATATATATTACCATTTCTACAAATAGGGCAAAAAAGGGTGTCTGACTATAGCTGAATAAGAAAATGATTAGGACTAGGAGAGCAGGCATAATGCTCAGGAGTTGTATACTGTGTGTAATACTTGGTAGGGTCTCTGAAATCCCAAACTAGCTGCCTTTGTATAAACAAGTCTGCCTCAAGGCACATAATTTTATCCCAAATACTTCTTAGTTTTAGGTCGGACACACCTTCTTACCTTTTTTTTCTCTTCTAGTGAGTTTTTTGCAGCTTTGCAATATATGGACTTGCTTTAAATATGCTGATTAAATATCTTGATTACTGAACATAAATTATTTGTGGTTAAGAAATACACCTGCTGTAGTTACTTTTGTGACTGCAGTACACAAGAGCGGTTCACAAGAGCTCTTTATGATTGGCCTGCAGCACAGCATAATAGAAAATCATTTAATTGCAATATTTCATGTGTCATGTTATTGTATATCTAACTACATCCGCTCTGAGCAGCGAGTTGGGTAAGATGACTTTCCATGCTCTCTTCCAAACTATATTATTGTATGTTGCTCTGATACAGAAATGCCTATCGGTCAGCATCTTATTTCAGACTGCTTTGTATAAATATCCACTTCTTTTTTTTTGTATATTACTTTTTATAAACATCCAGTGTAGTTAATTGGCTATAGAGCAAGACAAGAAAGAAACCTCTCAGTGCAGCCTAGGTTAAATAGTGGTCATTTTCAGTGGTGATTTCAAGGGTGCTAGAGCATTTTTATTGAAAGATGAAAGTCAGTCTAGAATATCTCAAGACTTTGTGTATTTTGTTAATGTTCATTTAAACTTTATTTAACTTAAATTTTAAACATTCCTAGAAAGTGTAGGCCTTTTGCCCTACACTTTGTGTTTGTGAAATGTTCAGAGCACTTAAGCGTTTCACACGGCTGATTTCCCCAGCTTCAGTATGTCTGTTGTTATTTCCGTTTTAGCTCCAGACATACCTGTTATTGACCAGGCTTATTCAAAACTTAGCAACAGTATCACGGTGGAATGGAGAGCAGTACCTGGGGCTACTAGTTATCTGCTGACTGCACAAGATGGAAATTCCTTCATTGAAACTGTGGTTACAAATTCTCCAGGCACGGTG
Organism: Megaceryle torquata; assembly: GCA_024611175.1. Classification (NCBI taxonomy): domain Eukaryota; kingdom Metazoa; phylum Chordata; class Aves; order Coraciiformes; family Cerylidae; genus Megaceryle; species Megaceryle torquata. The sequence goes on from JANIJG010189962.1 coordinate 115,540, forward strand.
ACAGGACTGAAACCTGCCACCTTGTACAGAATCACTGTCAGATCCATAAACTCAGGAGGAAGAAGCCAGCCTTCGCCTATCAGAAAAGCAAAAACAGGTGGACTTTTAAATTCTGTACTGTTATTTTAATATAAAGCATTCATGAAAGCATATGGGGTTTTTTGTTAGGTTTTGGTGGGGTTTTTTTAATGGAAAACAAACAGCATACTCCAGGCATGTACCAGTCCTGAGTTATTATAATCTTGTATTTTAAATTGTGTTGATCACATTCTTCCTTCAGTTTTTGAGGACTCAGATTCAGCCATATGATTTAATGAACAGGACAAGAGTCTGAATTAATTATTTACTTTATGACAGTACTGTAAGTTAAATGTTTAATAGGAAGTTTTACTAGAAGAAAATTAATTTAACAAGAGACATAACTTGAAGGAATAGATGAAATGAAGAAATAACTACAAGTATAAAATAACAAGACAATGTAAAACTTGGAGTACAGAAAATGCAGTATCTTCATGGTGATTTTCATTCTTCTACACATTTAACCCTTCATACAATGTGTACGAATTACATTTGTTTTACAAAACCTGTAGTATCATAATGGATGCACCAAATCACTTTCCATATTTACTCTGTCAGTTTTGCATTCATGTATTTTTCTGGGTTTGTTGTCACTGAATTTGTCTCTCAAAGTTTGGTTATTGTTGTTTCCGCATATTCCTTTCAAATTTTGCCCTTTCATCAAACAGTATTACTGGAAAAACAAAAGCTTAATTGGTGTTCTTTTTCAACAGTCCTGGCTGCTCCAGTTCTGTCCGTTAGTTCTCCTACCTGTGACTCCATTGCAGTGAGCTGGAAACCAGTGTATATGGCAGCTGGATTCTCTGTGTCCCTCATGAGATCAGATGGTTTGGGCAGAATGGTGAAGGAGAACACCACTGATACCTCCTTGCTATTCATAAATCTAGACCCAGGAACTCTCTATACTATCAAGGCATATGCCTGGAATGTCAATGGGGTACCTGGAGATGATTTCATATGCAACCAGAGAACAAGTAAGAAGTTTTGTTTTCTGAAACCAAGTAAGCATTTAAATACATATATGTATATCTATACACATACACATCCCAGGAAGTGTTTATGTGTATATGTGATTGTGCTGTGTTTTTCAAAGATACATTGGGTAAATTTTCAGATTATATGATTTTTACCCCATCTCAAAGTTCGTGAAAATTCACATGATATGCCTGTGTTTAATGAATATTACCGAGGAAAAGATACGATTAATTACGATAATAATTACGATAATAATAATGATAATAATAATAAAGTTATACCCAGGGCAGGCCTGGGTAAGGATTACACAAACTCAGACTGATTTGAGGATTTTTCTGACTGTGAGAGCAAATATTCAAGCAAGGCAAGGAGTTTCAACAGAGAGCTTTGTGATGGTGTACAACTAGAACTATTTATTTAAAAGATTGTCACTGTAATATGAATGAGGGTAAGGTCTGCATCACAAAAATTGGATTTAGTTTGCAAGTTATGAAAAAGATCACATCTGTAGGCCACGCGCTAAGATGTATTTACGTGTTCTAAACTGATACACCGTAGGTCCAAACACACCAGCGGATGTTCAAGTAGCTTTTCATAGTGGTGCTTCAAGAGCTATTGTTTCTTGGATGCCAACAGAAGGAGCTCTAACTTACAGTGTGACAGCCTCCAGTGGACGCTTGAAACTGCAGTGTAACACATCCTCTGCCTCCTGCATGGTGCCATCACTCCAGTGCGGCTCTGAATATTACGTTTCTGTCACAGCATACAATGATGCTGGATCCAGTAAACCTACCAAGGCAGTAAGCTTAAAAACTAGTACGTGTCATTGATCCTTGCATAGCTTATGGCATTGTAACCTATATTTCTTTAACTTCAAATGTAATTACAAATGTCCATTACAGTGCATGAGTGGTTCTCAAATAATTATTTCTGCTTCTGAACTTCATGCATGTACTGTGTCATGTACCTTTCTATTTTTGAGACAATGGCTTAAACTTTCTTCATGTTTCTGTGAGAAGAACTTGCAATGGTGTATATATTGCTGTCTGAACCAGTAAGCTTGCATCTTCCTCTTACCAGAAGTAGCTGTTGTAACGTCAATTTTTTTGATTGTAAAATGAATGGAAAGAATAACATATCTGTCCTGTTGTGTGAGGTCACAAATAGATTGGGATAAATCCATGAGGAAGTACATTAAGGATTGGCCCTAGGCTGAGAACTGTTCTAGACTAAATCTAGTTTTTAGTTAGAAAGAAGGTCAACAAAACCACATTCAGCTAAAGTAGCAGCACTAGACTAAATCAAGATACCATCAAAGACCATTCTTGGGTAGCAGCTTTGTAAGGACAAAAGGTTGCTCGTTTCAGCCACTCAGCACCACTGCTGTGTCAGAAATTATTACTTTCTGACTTGTTAGATGAACTGCCCACATAAGCAAAACCTAAACCATATTTCTTATCATGTGCTACCTTGACGACACAACATTGTTTACTTATGTGATGCAACCTGCCTCATTTTGACTTCTCATTGATATGAGCTAGAGATCATCCATGTGAGCAACTCAGGGGTGGATCTAAAGGGATGAGAGAGCCTTAAGCAAAACACATCTTTTAAGCTGTGGGCTGTAATGTTCTCAGACAACTTTGCTTCAGCTAGATCATGTATATTCATTCTAATAGCAGCAAGCTAAATTTTTTTAACTAGAAAGAAAGTAAATACAATTTAAGCAAAAGCCACAGAGTTTTACTGTTTAATGTGATATTTTGGGATGCCACCAAAAAGGAAACCTGAGCAGAGAACATCTCTATTCAAACGTAGCCGGTATATAAAGGGTTCTCACATAAAGGCTTTTGGATGCCACCTGCTATTCAATCTAGTTTCTGATTGTCATCCAAAACAATTTGTGAGCACAGACTATACCAGTTCCTTTTGAAATACTGTCTGGTGTCACGGCTTTCTTCACAAGGGCTCCTTAAGCAAATATCTTCTGTAAAACTTGAAGGTAGTATCTGCTCTGTTCTGTAAAAATCTTACTTCTTATCTAAATGTAAGTAGAATCCTCTGTACGGGCAGATAAATTGCTCTTTTCTTGAACAAGGCAGAACAACTGTCGAAACTGAGTAGAATAATTCTATACATTCCTGGTTTTCCTTTTTTCTCCCAACAGTATACCTTTCACAAAAATACACTTATTACAATTCTGTTTTTCTTTTTTTTTAATGTTTTTTTTTTTTCAGTTCCTTGTGCACCAGTAAATATATCAATTGAAGAGGATGAACCTGGCTACTTGCTGGTATCATGGTCTAGCGTCAATTTTGGTCACTATTATGTGGTTTTTGTAAAGAGTGATGATGGCTTGGAAATGCACTGCAACACATCACATACTCAATGCCATTTTCAGTCAGACTGTGGCTTCACTTACTTCATTAGTGTTTTTGCATATAACAAGGCAGGACAGAGTCCTTTAGGTGATGTATTCAATTACACTACTGGTAAGTAGTAACAGCTTCTTCCAAATTCATTTTCAATCCTTAACTGTCTCTGTGCTAGAGCTGATTGAACATTTTATTTGAAGATAATGACATCTACTTTTATTCATTTTGGGGGCAAAACACACGAGTTTCACAGGGAAAAAGAATAGCTTCACGTTGCAGCTGAATTTAACTTGCATAGTCAAGTGCAACAATGTGCTTACAAACTCAAAAATAGTTTAATGATTCACAATCATCAGACAAGGACATATGAATAACACACAGTCCTGGCATAACATTTGAATACTAGGTCTGTTATTTTTCTATTGCCTTGGAAATTGTATACCAAAACCTTAATGAAACGTTCTCATGTAGAGTGTTCTTATTTGGAAAATGAAAAAATAAAAAGTCCTATGGGAAATTTTAAAGTACATTGCTATAATTATTTAACTTCTAGATGCTTTGACATTTTAAGTCAAGGATATACATAATTCCTATGTCTTATCTATACATTAGAAGGCCCTCTATTGATTTGGAAGGAGGGCTACTGAATTGATTCAGGAACTAAGTCTGGGATTAATGAGGCTGCAAAATATTGGTCACCTTTGGAGATTTAAGACACGCAGCACATGTTAACAGAACAAGGCTTTTCAGTTTTATGCCAGTTTTCAGCTAATGCTCAGGTTCCCCTCTCTGCCTTGTCTGTCCCCAGCTCCCTGCTGCCCCAGCAACTTGAGGGCCATGGTCGTGTCAAGCGACACAGTGCAAGTCACCTGGGCTCCTGTCCGCGGTGCTGAGCTGTACGAAACAAGAGCTGTGGGCTGGAGTGGTGCCGTGCTCTGCAATGGCACCGCCACGGCCTGCACCTTGTCGGCTCTGCAGTGCAACACCCACTACAACATCACAGTGCATTCTTTCAGTGAGGCCAGGAGCAGCAACACATCGTGTGCAACTGAGTACGTGGCAACAGGTATCATGATGGTTCTTATTTTCCTTTAGCAAAAGAAATAATTAGTTACACACTGCAGTGATTCATGGATGAAACACATTACTGGAGTGCTAAATTACTGTAACAGATTAAAAAAATAATTCATTAATGTAAGTCTTAAAAAATATACTTTAAGCAGGGACCTAAAACCAGATTTAGATTGAAAGTTTCTGATAGTTCCAAGCTTTCAAAAATCAGATTTACAATTCACCTCTGCTTTTGTATGCAAAATGCTTACGTTACCAGTTCTGTCACAAGTTCTAAATTCTCACCAGGAGTAAACATTTAAGCATCCTGTACTTTTCCAAAGTAGTTTGTCGGGTTTAACTGCAATTAAATTTTCATGTGTTACTTATATAGTGTGCCTAACAATCAGTTTAAATACTGATAATATGAAATATTTCAGCTCCCTGCAGTCCTGAAATTAAAAATATATCAAAGAAGGCTCTTTCCATAGTCAGTGTGCACTGGCAGTCTAACAATGAAGAAGCTACATATATTGTCACGGCCAGAGGAGAGGCTGGACTTTGGCACTGCACAAGCTCTGGGAATTCCTGTACCCTAATTAATCTTCCCTGTGGATCTGCTTTCTCTGTTAGTGCTATAGCAAGATCACCAGCTGGAGAGAGCTTACCAAGCTACAGTGTCCCATTAGAGACAGGTATGTGGGAATCTTATACAATGGAAAATACTTAGCAGCATAACATTAAAATAGTTCTATGTCTCTTTATACATTTTTGGTGTTTTTATTACAGTATGTGTATATTATATTATCTGTTGCTGGATACTGGATGTCCTCTGCCTAAGCATTTATGTATCTCTGTGCATGTGAGAGGGAAGAATTACTTGGCACTTGCCTCATACTGAGAGGCCTTAATGCAACAAATTATCATCTGTCCCAGCTAACTAAAATATAATAACATGATACCCTAATGTAATGCGTAACTTCCTTGTCAGCATTTTGACTTTCAGTATTACCAGCAGAGGCGAGGAGGTGATGTCCATGTGAACGAATAGCATGAAGAACAGATTAAAGCACATCCTAACCACCCTTCCAGATAGTAATTTGCTGGCAGAGTTCTGTCCTGTACTACTTACCCAGACAATCCCTGGGCAGTTTGGAGATTAATGTACACCAGAATCTATTTTCAACTGGCAGTTTGGCTGCAGTCATTTACTGTTGTAGAGGAAGAGACTTTAAACAGAGTCAGAGCTGGACTGAGCTATATGACATCAGAGGTAGAGATGGAGCCTGCTTGCTTAAACTACAGATGTACCCTGATGGACAATATCTTGTGAGCAATCATAAAAATTCCAGGGTTATAACTTACTGTTACAGACAAATAGATTTGATACTGACATTGTGTTTATTAGAAAATTGCCAGAATAGTCACATATTTTTCAGCCTGCTAATGTTCACCTGAGAAAATATCCACATTTTCATTCCTTTGCTCTTGATCACGTACAATTCTAGTTGCAACCCCTCAAAATACCTTCCATTTTCCAAGTATGAAGCAGAATTACCTTCTGTATCTTTTGTTCTTTTTAAGCTCCTTGTTGCCCTCATGACCTGATACTAACCCAAGTGACACACTCTGTAACAAATATCAGCTGGTCTGCTGGGATGGGTGCACAGACATATGTAACAACACTGGAGTCTTCAAAAGGACAGTCAAAGTGCCACACTCTTCAAAACTACTGTCTGCTGGGATGCATCACATGTGGCACCAACTATACAGTATCTCTGAAAGCAATCAGTGAAACGGGTTTAACATCCAGCTGCACATATCAAGGATATTCTTCCAGTATGTAAATTGTAAATGCAATTAGGAAGAAAAAGACACAGTATCTCTCTTACTTGGTATAATGTTCCTTTCATACAAATAGTGCAGCTGAAATTCAGTATACAGTTAATACACTTGCAGATCCCTCTTTTAAATAAATGCACTTTGGATTATTTTCACATATCGTTTAAACCCTGTTCTTACAAACAGCCATCAGGTCACCACATAAAGAAGTTTTGATAACATTGTTCCAGAACCAATTTTTTAATGTAAATTATGCTATAGCATAATAAAATTTTAAAGATCACAAAAGGATTTTGCGCACTCTGGGCTGGTGCCTCGATACCCAGGAGAGAGCAACAGTATTCCAGTGTGTAGAAAAATGGCTGACCTTTAGCTCCATATATGAATCTGACTGAATATTTTCTTCCTTAGTTCAGGTCAATTATTATTTTAGCTTTCTGTGAAATAATAATTTATTGAAATGCCAGTATCTACTGCATTAGCAATCATATCAGCTGCTTGCAAATGTACTCTAGGAATTTATAATTTGTTGTGGCTTCACATAATGTGCTTATTCATTTTTCTTTTTTTATTAGGTGCTTGCTGCCCTTCTGGGGTGAAGCTGTATAGACTCGGCAATAACGGAATCAGGGTATACTGGAGAGCTTCTGATGAAATGATAAACTACAATGCTGATTTACATGGCTCAAAAGGCAATTTCACCTGTACCCCTAGCTCAGGTCGAAGTCACTGTGATATCACTGAGATACCTTGTGGGGATGTCTACACAGTGGTAGTATCTCCAGTTACTGATAAAGGGCTGAAGCTTACATTCTGTCCTAAAAAAATATATTCAGGTAAAACTCAAATTTCTTTGAATGATGTATTTTTGTCCATACATGCTAGATGGTTAAAATGTAATCTGAAGTTATGCAAATAGAAGTGGAATGGAATTGAACCTTTCTAGTACAGTATTGACTCCAAAATAAACTTTATGGATGCTATCTTGCAATATCTGCAACATCAACTTCATAGGAGCATTTTAGGACTGGGCATACTTACCTACTTAGGTGCCTCTTAACTAGATCACCCATAACTTGGTGATTGCAGAGAAGTTAAGCTTCAGCTGGGAGGTCAGTGGTGGTTAGAATACAGAAGCAAATAAATAAGGATTTTTACTTGTTTTTTGATTTGTTTTATAGTATTAATGGTTTTGAATAAGGAAACAAATCAAGTACTTCTATGAACTGCTCCTAAGCACATTTTTTTAAAGTAAAAATTGATTAAAGGGGTAGTAGTTCCTTTCCTAGGGCATAAATTTAATCCATTTTAAAACTACTCCTATCTGATGGGATTGCACAGTTGTATAGCATAGATTACATTCTACAGATTACTAATGTTTTCTAGCTTACCACTGGAAAACCTAACATTTATACTGCTGGTTTGTGTCATTTCAGTGACCTGTTATGGAAGCTCTGTTGGAATGGGTAAGAGTGCACAGTATATTCCATTCAAGTTCATGTTTGTAAAACGTGTAGCATCATCTAACTCCAACAAAGGTGAAAAAATTTATGTATTTCCTAGCGAAGGCTTGTGTTAGTGTTATGCAGGTTTGACTCACCCCCCCATCTTATGCTGTAAGATTTTCTTAAAAACCCTTACCTGTATTGTGTCCTGTATACCATCAAGCATTGTACACTGTCACAACATTTACTATTTATCTCATAACACACAGAATAAAGGGTGGGCTTATCTTTTATAGCCTCACCATATCCCATTACAAATTAAACTGGTTGCACTTCAGATACTTATTTTTTAAAAGTAAATACCTAAAGTGGTTTACCTCAACCTATCCTACAGTATTTCTGCTGGGGTTTCAACAGGATAGTCTTGTGCTTTATTTGCCTACGTAAACTGCTAGAAACAACTTCAAAAGCAACCACTGAAACATTTATCAAGACAGCTGCTTTTCCCTAACTTAAATTGTCTTAATTTCTGAATTCTGTTATAGTGATTTATAGAGGAAAGAGCAATGCAGAACAACATTTCTAGATGAAAATTCTGGTTCAGATAAGGAGGTAAGTCATAAGTTGTAATTCATATTAGGATATATTAAATCAAACTTTTCCTGATGCTTAAATCTTTGGAATTACAGGGATAAATTTCACCTGTCCTGTATATCCTAAATATAACTGGTTTGTTAAAATCCATCTTATTTACCTCAGAAACCTCATGCTGTCTGCTCCTACTATCAGTACTGATTTATCTTCTCCTCCATTGAAAATAAAACTTGCTTTCAGTTAACAAAGCCTTTTCTAACACTATCTTATAGTTCCCCAGAAAAGGCCATGCATTCTGAAAGTTTCTTTTCTTCACAGAAGACAACTGTACTGTCATCTCAGTCACTTCTGATTACTTGCACAAAATAATCTCCTGGGAATGTCAGTCTTCGATAAATTAATCATAGATGGCCCAAGAATTACATGTTGCTTCTTAGGACATGTTCCGTTTTTATTCACTGTTCAAGTCTTTTTAAATGCTCTGCATTACTTAATATAAAGGTGGGTTTATTTCTCATTTAATTAAAAAAATAAACCAAAACAAAACCTAACCAACTTAACAATGTAAAAATAAGTATTGTTCACAAGCTTATTCCTCGAGGGGTTTATTTTTTTTTTTCTTTGCAGTCATAATTGTCAGACATGGTCACCAAAGTCTAGGTGTTTAACCAGGTAGTTATTAACTGGATTTTCAGAGGTCTAAAGCAAGCAGTTTTTCTTGGAACCAAATTCAAGCCACAGCTTTCTTCTTTGCATATAAATGATTCTGATATTTCTATGCTCTTAACAGTAACTCCAGTGTATTTTAAACAGTAACAGACTCTCATTTTTTCCTGGCATACAGACATTGATATCTCAAAATTACATACTAGAACTTTGACAATGCTGTAGTACTGTTTTCATCAACTCTTCTCATTTCCATGCTTGAAAATGAGAAGTGCAGTTGTAACAGAACGTATTATTTGCACGTCTACTTAAAAACAAAGGCAAAAAGCTAAAGAGAAGTCAGGACTCCCAAGAAAAACACATTGAATCAGCTCAAAAAAAAAAAAAAAAGAAGGTGTATACAATTTATCAAAATAGGGAGGAAAAGCAGCACAACTAAACTGAGCCAGAGCCACACCTCCTACTGTGGCCCCGTGTATATTGCAGGCATTGTTACTTGGCCATTGGACATCGTTTAATAACTGACACTGACAATATATAATGCATCACTGGCACTTACTGAGATTATTAAAAAAAAATTTAGTCAGGATTAGTTTCAGGTTCTCTCCAGATTGAGGGAAATTTTTTTTTATGGGTCACACTGACATGTTTTAAGATCGCAGGAAAGGGCAATTAGATGCAGTGCTTTTTATAGATGTAGTTTCTATATTATTAACTCCTATCACAGTCTGGTGTTCATGGAGAAGGAGGGAAAAAAAAAAAAGTCAAGCAAGCAACCAAAAAAATCCAAAGCTATCCTATGTAAAATGGATGCCTGAATGCCTCCAGAACCCCACCAAAACACCGCACAACTACACTGCAAAACCTTAACCTGCTTAACAGCTGGTAGACGTCTCCTGTATGTAAAGTCACGTGTGCTTCATAGCAGCACAGAAAGGGCTCCAGTATCTACCAAAGCCAGTAGAAGTCATCTAATTCTTTTGGGTTGCCCTTAAGAAATCCTGGCTATTTGTATATATTGTCTTCAGGTCACTATAGGAATATTCAGCTGTACATACTAAAAGTATGACCTCATTCATCTTTCTTCATCAGCACAGAAATGAAACTATAAAAACCATGGGTATGCATGGTATACTAAGAACACCTCAAAGTAATCCAATAAATTGCCTTGCCCTTCAATGTATCTTTTCTAATAACAAACAAAATGCCACTTCTATTATACTAAAAAGACACTAATTATCTGTGCAATTATGTGACAAAGTAAACGTGAATCTCCAGTGACAAAGCCTTGACCCTGCCTTATCAATTTGCTGCTACTTAAGATCTGAAATACTGTTCAACTAATTAGTATCTTCAAAAGAAAAAAAAGAGAGAAATGCACCTCTACTGTTTCTACAAGTAGTATTAGTAGTCCAAATAAGTACTTCTTGTTGGAGCCACAGGCCATTTCAGACGGGCATCAAGATGAATTACCATCCCAGCCAGGGTAACTATGGACACATGGCATTCTGTGGAAAGCTCAGGTTGATAGCACTCGATTCGAGAGTAACTTCACAGGCTTTGTCAGACAGAAGCTCTGCAACCACACCTCCTGAGGAAACGCTCACATTGTTCCAGTTAAAATTGGCAGAAATTTTCTAGTGACCGTGAACCAAATGCCCGCTGCAGCTGTACTGCAACTGCATCTGACAAACCTGCCTTCGAGGCTGCACGGACCTTACCGTTTCTGATCAGAGCTGCTTTGTAGAAGTTCTGTGGATGCGTTCCTTCTGGTTTCAGGGAAGATCACATGAAATAAAATGGCATCAGAATGACAAAAAGTGATTAGACTCCCTGGATCCAAACCCAAGAGCTGCAAGATACTAAATCCCAGTAACTTCAAATGGGTGTCCTGGTTTAAAAATCAGTCACTGGTCTTAGTCATGAGTATTGTGCTATCTCAAATATGTAACATGGATCAAATTAAATCCAAAGGTAAGGAGGACTATTTATTGAAAAATAAAAAACAGTCCTCAAATTGCAACACACGTTAGACATACTAGCACTGGGGGTCTTTGCACAAGCTATCACAAAGTGTTCTCCTCATTTTAATTAGGCATCTTTCTCTGCCTTCAAGCCAAAGATTGTTTCTCAAGTACCAGGACTTTGCCTGGAAATAAACCATTTTCACTGTATTTCCCAACAACGGGGGTGGAGGAAGAGCCCTGAAGGAAAAACTGCAAATCAGTAATCTGTTTCTCCTGATGAAAATGGCCTTGCAGTCTCTCTGCCCAAGAACATACTTTACTCAGAAACTCATAGTCTGAAAGTTAAAACTAACAGCCTAAACTTAAAGCCAAAAGAGGCCTTCTAGTGGCAAGTAAGATAAATTACAGTTGTCCTCGTTTTGACAGTATCCATGCAACCCTCTGACAGACTGCAAAGATACTTCTAATCAACTACTAGTTGGGGTATTTCTTAAATGGCCAATACAGTTTTTCCCCTCCCATATTAAATGAGAGATCCGCATTTTACACTTAAAATGCAATGGAATTAATCTGATGAAACTTAAAGCTTTGTTTCAAGCTCACATTTTAAATTGGGTAACAAAAATACACGCAGGCGATACCTGAATAACTTCAGTATGGAAAGATTTTGACTATTAAGTAACACGATGACAGAAGAAGATTCAGAACAATTCAGAAAACTAAGTAAGAGCAAAGAGGAAGAAAACACGGGTATTTTTTGCTTCTTTGAGTACTGTTCAATGAAATCTATTGTTTAAAATTCAAGCATGATTTGTTTTCTCCTGGAGGTTTAAAACAAAAATCCTAATATTTAAATATTATGCCCACATGACTTGCATCTGCATGACCTGCATCACACAGCAGTAAAAAAGGCACAAATGTCAATTTATTTCTACCTTCAGGTCAAATCATGAATGAGTCACATTTGATGCTCTTCCTATTTCGGGGCTGCTGCATTTCTTTGTTAGCTACGTCTTCCTTATCAAGTACTTATTAAGTAAAATCCCTCATTCACAGTGTCAGTCTGCAGATGTAATGTGGAGGAACCCAAACACTCTTCAACTGGCAATGAACATGCAGGGAAAAGCTGACACCCAATACAAAGGAATTAATTGAGAGTTTATTCCAGATGGTTCTCCTCACTTAGTATACAAGTCATCAGAATAATCTATCAAATAGACTTGGACTTTAATGATATGATTTTTTTTTCTATAATGCATTTTGGTTTTTGCTTCTAACAACCAGTTAAAAAAAAATCTGCCAGATGAAATGTTCAGCACAAACTGCAATCCTTACTATTTGTAGAAAATATGACTTAAAAAAGAACACTATTAGGTAATTCTTATTTTAAATGTTTACACTTATAAAAATGCTTTGGAAGCTTGAAACTGAAATCCTTTGTAATAATTTTCTTCTTCCTACCTCCCTCTTTTCATCTTAAATGCCTTTATTAGCCCAGGATTATCATAATTGACAGAGTGCAGCTGTTGATTAAAAAAAAACAACCAAAAACCCACAAAAACAAACAAACAAAAAAAACCCACTACACCAACAGTAAAAGACCACAAATGGATAAATTGTGTTCTTAAAAAAAAAAGGAAGCTTACACGGATTTTTTTTAAACAAATTAAAAGCATAGATGGCTAACGGTACTCATCCACCAACCTTTACAGTGTCCTCTTGAGGTAGCCTTTCTAAAGAATTACTAAAGACGACCCAACATAATCTAAATCTTTGCATCAAAACCACTATCTCCTTGAAAGTCCACTCTCAATTCAACACCATGGTGATCAAGAACATAATACATTTTTAAAGATTTTGAAAAGACAGCAGGTACAGTGGACATAAATGTTAGTTCTAAATCTTCAGCCCTCAATGTACACTGTATGCACATAAATATCTCAGCTATAATACACATTCAAGATCCATCCCTAAAAGCCATATTATTATGTAAAGCATAGCCATGCTAACTTCAGGATACAACCCATAATTCCACATCTACAAAATGAAAGTAGAATTAGTGGCAGTTTATTGCCTCATACAAATTTAACCAACATGGCAACCATGCCAAAGGAATTAAAACATTTTCAGGACATATGTACAGACTGTACATTTCAGAAACATCTGAACAATAAAAATGCAAGAACAATCTCTGCATTACGAATTAAACTAAACAAATGGTTTGAAACCGTCAATGCATTGAATGGGTTTACAAAGGCACTTCCCTACCCAAAATAGGAAATGACAATCTGCAGCCTAGAGGGAGGTTGGAGAAGAGTGCTCATCAACTACTGCACAATCTCAACTTTAAGAAAAAAATAAGCAGGATTTAATCAAACATTTATAGGATTCAATGTGATCCACTTCTGAAAGAGTTCACACAGTCTCATCTTTGTTTTTGTGTTGCTTTTCTTGGCTCTCTCGTTCTGTACTTTGGCTCCTTCGACGATCGTGTTTGTCCGAGTGGTCCTTGCTATCACTGTGATCGTGTTTGTGGGAACGTTCTTTGCTTCTGCTACGCTTTCTAGATTTTTCTTTGCTGGGACTCCGTTCACGTTTTCTGGACTTCTCAACACTATCTGTTCTTCCTCTGCTTCTGCTTCTACTTCGTTTACTTGACTTCTCTTTACTTTCATTTTTGTGTTTACTTGATTTCTCTTTGCTTCTGCTTCTGCTGCGCCTACCTGTGTTCTTACTTCGGCTCCTACTCCTGTGCTTTCTTTCCCGGCTTCGACTTCTACTATGCTTTTTCTCTTTTTTGGAATCTCTCTTGTCATCCCGGTGTTTCTTGTCATCCTTGTCATCCTTGTGTCTTCTCTCTTCTACATCACCCTTACTTTTCCTTTCTTTTGATCTTTCTCTAGATCGATCTTTTTCCCTCTCACTACCTCTTTCCTTGTCATAATCTCTCTCTTTTTTCCGGCTTCGTTCATTTTCTTTCTCTCGCTCCCTATCCCTATCTCTTCTATCTCCTTTCCTGTCACGACTTCGACTACGGCTTCTGTATCTGTCCCTGCTTCTGCTTCGCCTCCGTTCTAGCATGCGATCTGTACTTCTAGATCTCCGCCTTTCTTTTTCTCTCTCTTTAGCTTCACGTTCTAATCTCTGCCGTTCTCTTTCTCTTTCTAGTTCTCTATCAAAACTAGATGATCCGTGACCTTCCCGATGATGACTTCTGCTTCTGGATCTTCTGGGAGATCTCCTGGGACTGATGGATCGCCTTGGAGACCTTTTAAGATAAAAGATATTTAATATGAAAAACAACCTTTTAAAGTTAAGGAACCCTCTTTACTTTCCAATTTATACTTTATGTACACAGTCTATACTTTAATACCAAATATCAGCTGATTATTTTAATTCATGAGCATCCATAAACCATTTTGACTGTTGACTTAAAACCCGAGTGAAAAGATGACATTTCTGGTCATAAGCAGTTCAATGTTGAACTTCTAACATTCATTTTCAAAATAATGTGTATCTGACCTTGAACGTCTACGTTCCGCATGCCGGTCTATTTCTTCCATTCCCTCCTTGCCATCTTTCTTGATTTTTCTAGGTCTGCTTTTAATTTGCTGGTCAATGGTTTTCTGGACTGGCACAGGAATTCTTGGAAACAATGTGGAAAACCATTCAAGCTTTGTGAGGAAGGAACGAAGCATCTCCCCAATGGTCATAACGCAACCCCCACCTGCCTTCACATCCAGGTCCTACAAAATACAAGCAAAAAATATCCTGATGGTCAAAAATATTCTTTACTGATTTAAAAAAAAAAAAAAAAAAAAAAAAAAATGCTGCTACATTACTGCCTTCCTGAAGTCTCATGATTATGAAAGTTTACTTGTCTCATATGCTAACAAATTTCCTTAGAAAAATTCAAACTCTGCACCCTTTGGATTTGGCAGTACGTTACAGATAGGGAATGGGTCTTAAGATATATGCATGCAGGCACATACTAATCCTGCAGCCATCTGGATGGTAAGGGACTGTCGATGAAGAGATTAATGCAAAATCCCCTTACACAGTCTGGTTATATGGTATGATCCTGTATTTTATTTAAATGCCACAAAGTTCAGAAGTCCTATTAAAGTATATTTAATACTCCATTTTGTGGATGTACAACTGCGTACCATCATACCCAACCCTGTGGCCTAAATCATTTAAGAACTACATCATTGCCTATCTAAAAATGATCATAGGAAAACCTCTAGTACAAAATGGCATCCTAACAGAATTGGAAGCAATAGCAAACCAACTGCCATGAAGCAGTGAGGTTTCTAATTTAGAAATATGTAAAAAAATAAATAAATGAACAAATAATTGGAAACGCATAATCCATGATGACCATTGTCTCTGAAAAGGGTCATTACCGCATGAAGGCCTTCTTGCTATGCCCTCTCACAGCTCAGGACATGTTAGTCAGCTATTGTCAGTCCCAAACCTATAGTGCAAGCACACAAGGAAAGTGAGATTTGTTATCTAAACAGGAAGAGAAAATCTAAATGTAAAACTGCTTGCACTCACACACATTTAAGTGTTCAGATATACAGTTTTTCCAAATATAATCGCTGCAGAGATCTAAAGAAGAAAAAAAGGAGTTAAACGTAGCACCTGGAGAGCACGTACAGTTAAACAAAATAAACATAAGAAGCATTTGGAAAAGCAACTCTGCATCCTGGGAAGTTTTTCACAGCAGCATGACAAAAGGTTACCTGCTTCCACATATTTAAGAACTGGAGGAAAAAAAAAAATCCTGTAGGTTTAAATAATTCCATATATATAAATTTGTTTCATCCTACTGAACGTGACCAGGACTGGTAAGAAATTTAAGACAAGCAGCCCCAAGCACTTTTTTTCCCTACATAGCACAAAGCTACTGAAAGCAGCTGGGAAAGAAACACTAATTCCAAAAATGCAATGGGAGAGTTTAAACATTAAACAAATATATGCTGATAACCGATATCTGAAAGAACTGAAATGTACGAACTAAAAAAAAATACTTTGAATAATGAATCAGTTAAGACCTGCACAATGAATCGCACTTGTGATCGCTCTATTCTCCTGGGAATCGAGTTGTTTGTGGGACCCTGAAAATGAAGCCACCCCAATCCTCCTCATAAATTACCACACAACATTGCAGAGAAGAGCTCCCATTACCTAGCAACACCTGGGGGAGAAGGAGGATATCACAGCAATGCAATCAAGATTTAAATTGTTTTGATTTTTTGTTACAAACATATAATAACACGAGTTTACCTGAAGTAACAGCTGTTTCCTTTGCACAGTGTTTTTGATACTTAGCATGAAAGAAGCTGTTTGAAATAAATACACTGCATTGCAGTCACATACAGATATAATGAACACTGTTTAAAAATACAACAATTTGGACATCATTTGCAGCTACAACACTGGAAATGTCTTGAAGTAGATGGCTACTGTCACACTGAAAAGGGCAAGTGTTCCTTCCTGCTCTGTTCTTAGATTTAAGATGCAATTTTAAACCTGCTCAATACATACAAATTGCAACACTGTGTAGCAGACTGCATATTCAACTTCATAGACTGAAAAGTCTTCACCCACCAGCTCCTACTCGATTTCTCCAGTAAAACAGGACTATGGTACCAAAGGAATTCTATCTGACTGCATAATAATGCAGCCTCTTTACAGAACTTCTTCAGTTAGCAACTCCCATTTCTTTTTTTTTTTACCCCATTAGTAAAGACATTAAGTTTACTAGAGATAATGCCACTTTATGTTTTAATTAGGTTGTTTGTTCCTCCACTGAAGAAATCTCAGGCTTAGTTATTCCAGGACATGAATAACCAGAGATTTTTGGTAGTATTTTTCAAGGTGAATATTGGAATCTACTATATACTTCCCACTTTTCTGTGTGTGCATTAATTCCTCCTGTCCCAGTAATAAAATGCAAAATACAAGCTTAGCACTGTTAGGATTTACATACCTTGCATAAATTATTTTTTCCTAAAAACTGCACAGAAGCCACACATTGCCTGCTATCTGCATTCTGTTTTAATACACCTGTTTCATATGGCTTTGTAGTATTTCACACAGTTAACATCCTAACTAATGGAAAATTCTGTCAAATCTTGGAAATCTAAGAAAAATGAACTGGGTCCTAGCTCAGACCTGCTTCCTGCACTAAGAAATAATGTTACAAGAATGCAAGATTGCAACATTCAAACTACAGAAACCGTTACCAAACAGTATTTAAATGTAAAGTAGTAGTATGAAAAGAAACAAAAGAAAACAAATTATTACCCTCGCGGACATACCTCTTCATCATCAAGAAAGGATTCAAACCAGTCCCATAGATCTGTAGGTGGTTGTGTGTACCTTTAAGTACAGAAAGAATGTAAAATTTTAATACAGTTTTCTTTATATTAAATCAATCATTAGTGGATTATATTGGTACTTACCTAATATACATAAATCCAAGAGCCCTAATATATGGAGAATCTGTATGAGTTATAAGGCCCATCACTTGCTTACGAGTGAGTTTCAGTGTAAATAATTTGTAGAGCAGACAGAAGGCAGTAGACACAATTCCTCCAGTTCCAACACCACGCACCTTTCAAAAGAAAAAAAAGTTAGGTGAAAATGCAGGAAGTCACAAAGACATTATCCCAAATCCTCAAAACATGAAAACTAACACAGGATAAAATCTAAATCTATAAACAGAGCTATGTGAAAAAAGGTACCACTACTTGCTCTGGAAGCAAGGGAAATGTATCAACTGTACTAAGTACTTTTCAATCTAAGGGACTAAGCAAACATACAAGCAAGTTTTAGCTACGCTTGGGAAATTTATTTACCAGACAGAAAAATTTAAGAAGGCACGTACTTCTACTTACCCCGCCACACATCCCTGTCTGGCCTGCTGTTTTTCTGCTCCCCTTTTCCCACGGTTCAACATGTGTAACCTGACAAGAGTAGGGTGGAGGGGAGGAAAGAAAGAAGGAAAATTACAATTATAACCTCCATAAGTATAGCTGCCTATACAAAACTAATTTAAACAATGTATATCCTAAGTCAATCTTAAATAGCTTGTCTTCTACCAAATTCAACACAAAGTCTGTTCTGTCATTAAAGCAAAGCATTTGGCTTTCATTACCATATTAATTACAGCAAAAAAATAATGGATGAAGTTTAAAAAGAAATCCCACAACAAACAGAAACCACAGTGAGCATCCATGCTTATTGCTTATATGCTTCACATGCTTTCAAATACTTTATGAATAAATCCCATCATTATTATTTTCCACGGTGACTGAACAACTACCTTTATTTAGACTGTCTCTTAACAATTTTAGTGATTCCTGCTCATGACAGCTACAGAAGTCAGACTCTACAGTCTCATTCATGAATCTCATGTATGCTCATTTTAAGCTTAGAGATTCCTTTCGAGTATCGCCTATAATTAGGACAAAAGAAAGATGCCTATAAAGTGTAGTATTTTAATCTAAAGGAACAGTGTTTTTTCTTGTAGATTGCAGAGATGGTTCCTAAGCATGAGTAAAGCTTGCTCATTTCAAATCTTTAAAGATCCATTTAGACATGAGTGCATGAACAGAGTTAACCAACACCATTCCTTAAATTTAACAATATGAGTCATAAACAAGTTAAAACTGCATAAGCTACATTTGAAAGTGTAAAAATCAGAGAAGTAATGTCTGGCTCAATAAACAAGTGTATTTCCTAAACATAACAACTCAAAAATAATTAAGGAAAAAACAACACAAAAAGATACAGGTGTTAAACTGGTTTGGGGATAAGAGTTTGTGGCCAAGTTGTACCGTAGTTCACAAATTAAAATTATTTAAAAACAAAACTAATTATGCATACAGTCATATGAAATTGGAGATATACCAATGGCTGTGGTTGCTGAATTGCTTTTTTTAACATTTGCTGTCTTGTCCAAATAGAAAACACGAGAGTTGCCAGTACTATAGAATTCAAAATCCACTATGCCTTCCTGTATTATTAGCATCATATGAGAAGTTAACAGATACTACAGAAGTAATGCAGCACATCCTTCTGATTATTTACAGTTCTGCCTCTCGCAGGAAATGACAAGTATTTCTTAGTCAGAGGACCGAGTATGACACTATCACAACGGTAGCCTTAAATTTTTTTCATTTCAGTTACATTTATTGGCCACAGATAACAATTAAAAACCCAAAGCCCTGAAAACAATACTCACTTCCTGGGAATCCAGCATTCTTAATTTTTTTAAATGAGCCACTTATTTTGATTCCCAAAGACAAATACAAGGAAAAAAAATACAGAAAAAAAAAAAAACCACCCACAGGTGGATACTGCACTCATATGAAAAAAAGCCAGCATTTTTTCAGGAGTCTTAGAAGATAAACAGAATTCAGATCTTCTGAATATTAGTGAGGTACCTAAACAATCAGGTTATCTTCTCCCTCACACCTATTACTCATGATAAAGTAAGGGGATGAGTTTTCTCTTTATGTGGCATACAGTTTTGAGTCGGAACAACTGTCAAATTCAGTAAACAAACTTTATTTACATTGGATTAATAAACGGCTATTTATTAGTATGTCAAATTTCTTCCCTGATTTAAGATTAAACCACATATAGAATGAAACACTGAGACAAGCAAATTAACTATTTGACCTATTGCAGTTGAGATCTACCATAGTAAGACAAAACACATGACATTTTTACTACATCTGAGAGGGTCCATGTAAAATAAGAGTAAGCTCTCAAATTTTCTAAAAATGTTTCTTTGCTCTTTTTTTCAGCTCCTGCCATCACTTGCAAAAATCAATTTTGCTGCTTTCCATTCTGAGCGAGAATTATTTCTCTCACATGCAGCAAGTGATAAATCAACTGAAAAGAAGCTTTGTCAACAACCTATGCTACTCTAAGTATTAGGAGGATTAAGTGGTCCGCTCCAACTGACAGAGCACAAGCAAAGAAGTGCTGTCATTAAGAGAAAAAACAATAACACTGTCTTCATAAGTAAGTACAAACAATGACAAAAATGTAAAAAATACTTCTGTAGAGTTACTTTTCACAAGTGCCCTAAGTAACCTGACTTGCCCTGGTTAAATGAGACAAAAGGCTTTTTTTTTATTTCAAAGTATACTGAAACTCACTGTCACAGTACCATTATCAAGAAGAAACGATTCACCTGAGAAAAGCATCTCAATAACCACCAAGTACAGCTGACTTAAGAGAGCGGCCCGAATTATCTATGTTTTGCTCTCATCATCAGAACAAAGAATGTGGCTGTGTTGATGAGCATTAATTATGCATACCTCTACCTGGGAGACTGGCTTGATGGAAGCCTCGCTGCAAAACTGATTCAATCCTGCTAACAAAACAAGAACTGAGACACGGGCGCACTGATACAGTTATCTCCCCAACACATCCTACCTAACGCTAAAAGAAGCACTAAATGAACTGACACTTGACTGGGTGTGGAAGGAGAGCCTAACCTCTGAAGTGTGGAAGGCCACATGCAAACTCCTGCTGAAGCCACCTACAGTCACCACCATACCCTCTGCGCAGTTATATGACGCGTCAGCAACTCCTAGACTGGGGGGAGTACTTGTCTCTGAAGTGGCACACAGATGCTCTCCAACTGAGAGCAGTCTTTAGACGGCCATTTCATCCTCACTGCCCTAGCTCACGCTGCCCACTTGAAAACTAACTTAAAACTCCGTAATTCCAAATCCAACGCTGAACGCATTTCTTTTGTCACAGAAAGAAGGCAACACCTTGGATCCCCCCCCAAATTAGGAGGAAGAAAAAAAAAAAAAAAAAAAAAAACGGGAAGGGGGGAAGATCTGCTGCCATTGCTCAGCTCAAAATAAGGGACAGGAAGGCAAAGGAGAAAATCTGCAGACCGCGATCAAAGCTTCCCCCCTTCAAAACCCCAGCCGCAGGGAGGCTCGGGACAGGCGCCAGCACGGCCCCGCCGAGTCCGCGGCGCCCAGGGCGCGGCCCGCAGGCTCACCTTGAAGTAGATCTCGTCCACCACTTCATGGTAAGTTTTGAGCTCATAGAGCTGCACCTTAAAGTAGGGCGACGAGAGGATGTTGGTAAGGATCATAGGGTTCAGGTTCATGGTCTTCTCATTCCCCCACAGCGGCAGCACGTTGCCCTGCTTGCCTGAGGCCGCCGGCTTGGGGGCTCCGCTCTGCAGCTGCTGCTGGGCCGGCGGGACGGCGCCAGGCTGGTGCTGGGCCGCCTGCTGCCCCTGGCAGTTCCCGGCGCCGACGGCGGGGCTGTTGTTGGCCATGGCGACTCAGGGGCCGGAGCGGGGCGGCGGGACGCGGCCTGCGAGGCGGACAGGCGGCCGCGCCACACCAGAGCGCGGGCTGCCGGGCCGGGCGCTGCCTCCACCAACTGCTGACAAGATGGCGGACTCCACGGAAGTGACGGCCTCGCCTTCCGGGGCTGAGCCAACCAATCCCCGCGGGGAAGTGCGGGAGCAAAGGGGAAAGAGCCTGCAGCGCCCCTGCCCCCCACGGTCCCCCCCCGTCTTTGCCGGTTGCCTCATGTAGCCGAGGAGGCGAGAGCCGGCCCGCTGCCTAGTCGCCATTCTCCTTTCTGAATCGCTAGGATCCGCGTTGTCCCCCACCGGAGGCTCAGTCAGCCGCGGGGATGCCCCGAGCCGGGCAGCGCCTGACGGCCAGGCCGCGGGCCCTCCAGGCGGGGAAATCTCGGCCGAGGAGACCGTGCTATGAGCTGCTGTCACCAGAACACGAGGTGCTGAGCTAGCGACTTAACTTGGACATCGGCCCCATCGGTCACCCCTGTTGTTGATAATGAGGCCTGGGCGCAGCAGGAGAGCAACCATTGCCTGCCTGCTTCTACCTCCGCATTAACGGAGAAGCTCGGAAACAAAACGACAGAGTTGTTGGGTGTGCAAGAATCTCAGGTGGAGAGTTGTGTATTGATGGCTGCACGGCCAGGACACAGCAGAGCCTGGTCACTTGAAACCAATGCTGATTATGAGGCCTGATCCTCCAGCTGGGAACAGAGCAGCTTCTGAGAGTCTCGTCACACACCAAAAAAATAACGACTATTCCCTGCTGCTAAATTCAAGCTGAACATTTATTTCTGAAATTATAAATAGTGCATACAGACTTGGAACAATCAGGATTAGGTTAATGCATTTGAAAGCAAGCATAGATTTATGAATGTAACTGACTATTAAAATGCTAATTTGAAACAGGAAAAAGATAAAATCTTCCTTTTTTTTTTCCTAAAATACATCTGACAGATAATTTGAACCTGAATTTTCAGGCTACTTTTTTTTTTTTTTTTTTAATAATGCTTTTAAGGTTTCCACAGATTTTGAATTATGTCCTTTCTTTCAAAAGAAAAAAAAATAAAAATCAAATGCTAAAGTTAAATCTTGGTGTCAAGCTTTAACCTGAAGTACAAAAGGAAGACCTTTTGTGTGTGCACCATTTAGTGCACCGTTTAGAAGAATTGCCAAGAGATTATAAACATCAAGTAACTGAAAATCCACCAAAATGACTGCAAACTGGGTGTAGGGGGACAAAATACATTCAGTTAGTACACATGGAGAAGGGCTCCACATTGTTCAGCACGTCAGGAAACAGGTGTAAGGAGACAGTAAGGAAACATCCACAGAAATCCCATTTCTATGGGAAGGACTAAGAAACGGTAATTCATCTTTGTTATTCTGGCCCTTTATCTTAGAGCTTGTACTATAGCAGAAAAGTGGTCTTATCAGGCCCCTAACAGTTAACAGTGTCTCCAAACTGCCTGTTCTGATATCCAGGCTCCTCACGCCATTTTTCTAGAAATAACCTCATCAGCCTCCTTTTGGCCTCCTCTGCCCATCTTGGCTCATTTCCAAAGATGTTCA
Organism: Megaceryle torquata; assembly: GCA_024611175.1. Classification (NCBI taxonomy): domain Eukaryota; kingdom Metazoa; phylum Chordata; class Aves; order Coraciiformes; family Cerylidae; genus Megaceryle; species Megaceryle torquata. Next base: position 138,464 of record JANIJG010189962.1, read on the forward strand.
CAAAACTTTCATTACTTTCACAGGACTCTACCATCTTGATGCAGTAAATATCCTTTTAACAATCTCATACGAAATTAAAGAACTTAAAGATAATTCTAAGAAAGTGTCCTTAGTGAAGTAATCTTGTTCTAGGGACAGCTAAAGGAGTAACTTCTTTTTGAAGCGGAGTGGGTTTTTTTTTCTGTTGTACCATTGACTCTTTGAGCATGTCCTTAATTTGTCATCTATAAATACAGGCTGTCCTGAAGTGATTGTTACATTACCCAAATTGTTTTAATGCATTTCTCATTTCTTGTTGGAGGTTTTAGGCACTATGTTCCAAACCTCGGTGTTTTTCCTCTGTATAAGATAACATTTTTGTACTTCTTAGGCAGTCCCTCATTGATGGTGATGCTGAAACCTTTCATATAGTTGCAACCTATAAATCTGTTCGCCCCAAATTAGATCATAGCTAGTCTTTATATAGACTAGAGCCAAAGTTAAAAAACAAACAAACAAACAAAACAAAAAAACCCAAACCAACCAACCAACCAAAAACATCAAGGAGGTAAGTTTCACTCGCTAACTGCAAGGAACTATATACATATCATTATAAAAAATTACGAGTGTGGGGATCTGTATGTAAGAGCCCAGCTTCACTTCTCATTCACACAGATCGATTCTGAATTTTCTCAACAGGCCTAATCTGTTAGTGGAAGCTGAGGAGAAAGGCACTAGTATTTAGTCACTAAACATCTTCTGGGGCTGTTTTGAGAGGAATGGTTGTCAGCTCTTGAATTATAAATTAAGCGGTATTGCTGCATGTACTTCCTGTCAGATAGCAGTGTGTACTGGTGTCTTCTGACAGTAGTGATGCATTAGGTTTATTTTGCTATCACATTTGATTATATTTAGTTAAATTATATTGTTTGATAATGGAGACATCTGATATTTTTTAATTTCACTTACAGTCCGATATTTTTAAGTTTCACTTACAGTGGTACATACTGAGTGCATAATTCTCAAACTATTAGAAAATTGTGTGAATTCACAATGTGTTATGAATTTACTGTTACTGTATGCTCTAACTTTACTAGTGTTCTTCCCTGTAAGTTTTTTTGGTTTTAAGAATGTCATACTGAATTATGAGTAGGATACTGGAATCTATAGCATTAAGCCAGGAAACGAAAGACTTCTGCTAATAAACTTCACAATCTCTCTCTGAAGTTACAGTATTATGTACAGTTTATAAATTGTCTATTTGAGGCAATCCAAACTCCAATTAAAATAGCATGTTTCAGGCTGCCTTACTTGCATACTGTGGTGTTAGCAGTTCACTGTTAGAACAATTGTAAAAGTGTACAGACAGCACCCTATTTCTACTACTCATAAACCAAAATAAAGTTAATTGCTTTTGTATTCTAAAACCTGAAAAACCAAAGAAGCTCAAACAGAGCAGAATAGAACCATTCCAGTAACTTAAATATCTGAAAATAAACAAACATCTGGATTGCCAGTTTGGCAGCAAGCACGCTTATGTACATTTCCTAGGCAGTGAGCAAACACCACAGCTAACCAACCTATGTGTGCTCTCTCTAGGCCACAGCCTGCAAAGCTTAGAACATTAGCCAAAACTGAAGCTTAAGTCACCACAGGCAGATACCAGCATATAAATTTGCCATATTTTCAGAAAACTGAACCAAAAAGCATTGAATTATGATCTAATTTAGTTAACAATTTTTCCTCCAGCCTCACTGCCACCAAAATCCTCCTTCCTTCCCAGGGACACAACCCTTCTTACAGAGCAGCCCCACCCTGTGACCAGCCCCACACTTTAGCTCCTTGTGAGCACAGAAAGTAACAGGAAATTTAGAGATGCGTTTTCTTATTTTCTTTGTGCATCTGAACAGCCGTTTACTCTGAGACAAATCTGGCCCTAATGTAGAAAATATTTAGTGAAATTCTGCAAAGCCCATAGGTTTTCCTGAGTTGTAGTCTCTACCTCGCTCCCGCTGGCGGAGCTCGTTCATTGCGTGTCCCCCCCAGCGCAGTACCGTAAATTCCCGCTATAGAGCATTAACAAACACGCCGGCAGACACAGGACATAAACCGCGTCACGCAAAACCTAAAAATAACGTGAGGAGCAGTTGGATTGGGGGTTTTTAGCGTGAAAAGTAGGGATACGTTCCCCCTTCCCCGCCACGGCAATCACCTTTTAATTCCACCGAGGAAGGCTGCAATAAATTAGAGTTGGTGGCCTGCTAGTTGTGCACGTGATGCTCATCTATCGCCTTGCACTAAAGAGGATTAGATTTACATTAAAAGAGAAATAAACGTTTTGCTTTGCCGCTGGGGCAAGGGGACTCTGCTGGGAATCTCCTGCAGGCTGGCAGTTTCCTGCTGCCGCCGCCGAAGCGTCGAGACTCCGCTCGAAGGGGCGGTTTGGACTCGGCAATCCGTAGGCACACGTGCGGGGCTGGCTGGCGCCGGGGAGGGCCCACGGCGCCGCTTTCTCTTCAGGCGCCCCGGAGAAGGGTCTGGTTGCCTGCGTTCAGCTGCGGACTGAGGCGCCCTTCCCGCCGCTGCTGGCGGGAGGTCAGCGTAAGACCGAGACGGGGGAGGGAGAAGCGCTGCGGAGCCCGGGCGAAAGGGTAGGGAGACGACGAGGGCGGGCGGCCAGATGGAGCGTGAGAAAATGGATGTAGAGGGGCCGGCGGCGGCCGGAGGTCTCCGCTGCACCTCTGGCGGGGGGCTCTGCGAGAGAGCTGGAGCAGGAGCGTGGAGGGCTGGAGCTGGGCTGGTGCTGCGGGGCTGAGGCGGCTCTGGCCGGGAAGGAGAGGGCCAGGGAGAGTTGGGGCGCAGCCTCTGGTCCAGGAGCAGGTGGGGATGTGGAGGTGGGTGCGTGGGCTTGGCTCCCTTTGCTCCTTCTCTGAGAAGGCAGATGACTGGCCTGAACGCAGAGCCTAGTTCCCGGTTTTGTACATATGTTTAAAAAATATATATTTATACTTGCGTATAAACACCTTATGAGGTGTTCAAGTTGCCACCAGGCTCGGGCCAGCTGCTGTGGTTGTGCTGGGCCTGGTGCCCGTTAGACCTGCTAGTGAGGCCTGGGCTGCAGCTGCGTCTGGAGGAGGCCGGCTCTGGAAAGCTGTGTGCCCGCAGGACTTCTCTCCATCGCTTACGTGATTCTAGTGGCGTTCATTCGCCATTCACCAGGGCATCATTTTTAGGCTTAGTGGGGATATTTCTGGTTAAATATTAATGTGTGCCAAATTGTAGTTTTCATTTAAAGGTGGGAGAATTGGAAATGCACTAATGCTTATGACTGATGCCGTGTCAAATTATTTTTGCTTACTTAGGAGGTGTGGGCACTAATAACAAGGTTTAGGTCATAGTAGATCTAAAGCTAAGGCCTTGTGGTACATTTCTTCTCGCACAACGTAGAATTATTATTTCCTTCTGGTTGTTACGTTGTAGAATTTGTATTGGGCTATACATACAAAGATCTAGATATAAAATCATCTGATTAGTAAGATAACACAAATGACAGATGACAGACAAGAAAGCAGACACCTGAGTGACAAATTCTTTTCCAGCTCTTGCCAGAAAAACTAAAGATGAAATACATTGCAGTTTTGTAAACACTATGTAGGTGTGCTGGTTGGAGAGTGAAGAATTATGAAACTTGAGGGGTTTTTTTTATGATTGTATATGGCATAACTTTTTATAACAAGGTTATTTGCATCCTTATATATATGGAGGATGCAGCTAGTGCCTAATTTTGCTAATCCCCGTGTTCTTGTCATTCTCTGAATAGAAGTGGGATCGGGTCTACCCCTGCTTAATTGTGAATTGAACCCGACTGAGAGCAACAAACTGTAATTTTACATGTTATAAAGTGCTTAAGAAAATAACAGGTTTTTGTTTTGTTGTTCGACTGAGAGCAACAAACTGTAATTTTACATGTTATAAAGTGCTTAAGAAAATAACAGGTTTTTGTTTTGTTGTTGGTTTTGTTTATTTGTGGTTTGTTTGTTTGTTCTTAATTTTAGCATTAGCAAAATATTATGGATAAGAACTTTCCAGAAGAGTTTACAGAAATTATTAAATTTACACCTCCTTTGTATAAACAACGCTACCAGTTCATTAAAGACTTAGTGGGGAAATACAAACCGAAGAAGGTTGGTATGATTTGTCATTTTACGTTACAAATTTGAAAAAAGTTAACAGGTAACTCGGGAAGACAGGAAATGTGTAGATAACCGGCTGACCTAATTTACCAACAACAGTAGTGGAGGAACTATTGTTAAAGCTGAATTGCCTTAGCAGACACTTAACGATCATGTTTTGGTTTTCAGTGGTGCATTTAATTAATGTTAATTGATGGGAAGAGGGGAAAATCTAAAGACGAAATAATGCCGTAGCTTGTTTTGGAGGGTAGGTGGTATTCTATTGTAATTTAACGCTGAGGATTTTGTTTCAGGCTGCTTTCATCATAGTTTGGTTTTGCTTTCTTGAGCTGTTAGTTCCGCGAATACGGTATCAGGTTTACCTCGTCATTCACGTGGCTGTTTTCAGATTAGAAGTGGCATTAAGGCTGTGGGATAATCTGAGGCTAACTCTCCACTTTCTTAAGGTCTTGTCACACCCTCCTCACTCCCATCCCCCAATATATCAGGGCTCTTGTGTTAGATACTCATTTTGAAAGTTTAAGTAATGATGTGTAGTGTTTGCTCCTTTGCAATAGACCCTCTCCCCAACACCTTTTCCTAAATGCAAAAATCAGTGTGTTTAACTCTGAGACAGATGTTAATGTCTTAAGGAGTATGTAAGAAATCAATGAGAACTGCATCTGCAGTGTGCTCACGTAATCATATTTCTAGTACCTAATAAAAATCTAATCCAGTCTATGAGGTCATGGCACTGTAATTTGTTTGTAAAGTATGTATCCAGGAGTGTTCCATCTATATTTAAAGGAGGGTAGACTTTCTGTATGGCTGCAGGGTAGAGTTAAACTGAATAGAAACAATACAGTATTTTCACACTGAGGACTGAGCAGTGTGCTTCAACCTTGAATTAGCCTGAGAAAGAATAGTTGGGTTTGGTTGTGTACTCTACTACCTTTTAAGTTTACAGGAAAGAGTATCTATTATATATTTGACTTCGTGATTTGAATATCCCAAGCCTTCCCCACTTAAACATTAGCCCGAGCCTGTGAACTTGTATGCAAATCCTTTGCTGCTTACTTGACTGTTGGTGAGCCCGTTCTCAGTGGTTTGGATGTAGCGTAGTCCAGTGAAAAGCAATGATGAATGTGAAAATAGCTACAGCTTTAATACTTAAATTCAGACCTTACTGTTATTTGAGGGAATGTGCCTGCATGTGAAAGACATTCTCCAGTCTGTGGGATGTTCTACATGTACTTGTTTATAGCTGTAATAAGAAAAGCTTAATCCATTTAAAGTATCTTGTAAGATCTTCATATGCATTTTTTTAAAAGCATCTTCAAATCCAGGTCTGGCCTGCTTGCAGCTGTAAATTTTAGTTATGATTGTGAAATGCTTTATCATTGAAAAGTTACTTTGACATAAATAACGGAATTTTTATTTTATGAAAGTCTCTGAAATTACCTGGAAATATATGCAGCACTTACACGTTGTTTAATATCTGATTTGCAGGTGGCAGATTTAGGATGTGCTGACTGCACACTTCTCTGGATGCTGAAATTTTGCAGTTGCATTGAAGTGTTAGCTGGGCTAGATACCTGTGCAAGTGTGATGAAAGAGAAAATGTAAGCTCTTGCATTGTGTAAATTTAAGGTTTGTGTTTGGCTTCATCTAGTGGCATGTTACGTCATTTATTGTAAAGAATTTCAAAATTAGGGTAAAGACACAAATAGCAGCTTGGTCAGTGAAGAGCTATCCATTGTTCATTAGTTACATGACACCTGTGTCTGAGGATTGCTGGGCTGTAGGTGCCCATAACATCACCTAATGTAGCAATAGTCCAACTCATGGAATGGCCCTGTGAATGTGTGTACATCTGAGGAATACCCTGTTTGTAAACCTACTAAAACATTATATTAGTAGTATCTGTCTATGCTCATACATGAAGTTACTATGGGATGCAAATCTGATCTTTTTTGAAACGTGCATGTAACTCTTTTAGTCACCATGGGGGGGACTTCATTCTTGTTAACCTATTTGAAAATGGAAAGTTAGTTTAATATTTTCTGTTGGGCTTAGAAGGCTCTAAAGTGTGATGTTTATGTGAACTTTGAAGCATGGGTCAGACTGGTGAGGAACATTAAAGGTTCTCTCTTAGAAGCTGATTAATATGGGTTCAATGAATATATAGGATCTAGATGCTGACATAATTACTTTTTCTCAAGAATGAACAAAAGTTGCCTTTTATTACATTTAATGTTTATTTTGCGTGTTTTGTCCGATGCTCTATTTCAGAATACAATTTGCACATGTGTTTTAGTTCTCAGTCTATTTTCTTTGGATAAATAGTGTTAAGATGCTTGTACTGATAACTCCCCCCAAAACCTTGTATAGTGTGTCTAAGACAGACTTACTGTGTGTCTAGCCTTGAGCTGCTATCAGAGTTTACGAGTGGATTTCCAAGTGGCTTGAGATTGTAGTGAAAATGTAAGCATGAAGGACAACTGCTGGAATAACTCCTTTGCTCTTTCTGTCCTACTGCAGATAGTCATAAAAAGTGTTTGTATTAGAAGTTCTTTTTTTTTTATCCCTGTAAAATAGTTAACCCTTTTGAGATTTACAAGTTACCTATGTAGGATGTTAGCTAGTTCAGTTACATGCACAGTTTATCTTGTCCTAAGGTCTGTTTGATGACATCATGTTTTTAATACTTCTGTAGGCATAAGCTGTCTCCTCTCCCAGTTGATTATTTGCAACCATCTGAAAGATCCCTAACTATTACCTTGCATCAGGGTTCAGTTGCCCATAAAGATCCTTGCATGCTTGGTTTTGACTTGGTAACATGTATTGAACTGTGAGTACTGTGTTAACATTCTACATTTTTTCTAAGTTCTTAGGGTTCAGCTGGGAATTTTGTTGTTACTCTAAACCAGTATGATCAAACCTCTCAAGCAGAAGAGTAGCAGAATATTGCATTTTGTAACTTGCACATAAATTAACCATACAAAGAAACACAAGTGGTGCTGGGTTATGATGCAAAAAGGATACTGATGGAAAAAGTTCAAAATGCGAGAGGAAGTTTTCTCAGACAAAAACCTCTCAGCTGCCACTCAGTGCCAGTGCTAATATTGCAGAGTTAGGCTTAAAATTACAAGGTACAGATAGGGGTTTGTTTTGACTGCTTAAGAAGATTGAAATGTAATTTTTAAAGACATGAATAAACTTATTCTTTACAGAATAGAGCACCTGGAAGAATCAGAGCTACAGATGTTTCCTGAAGTGGTGTTTGGCTTCATGGCTCCAAGCATAGTTGTGATCAGTACTCCAAATTCTGAATTTAACCCTTTGCTTCCAGGAGTGACATTATTCAGGCATCCAGACCACAAATTTGAATGGAACAGAATGCAGTTTCAAAACTGGTAAGTTTATTAATCATCGTATGAAGACAGGTGAGTGCTCAATAATGTGAGAAAGGAATAATTGCATTTTCAGAATGTTTTGTGTATGTGCTTTGGTATCAGTAGTTTCACAACTACTGATCTGGTGAAATGTTGCTTTGCTGTTATGAATAGCTCATTGTGGACTGTGGGTTTTGCATTTATGGTGGTTGTTAAGTTGACTTGCTTTTACTGTAACTGCTCTGCATAAATATTTAAAACTTTTCATTTTTTGTATGTTTTCATTGCAATTAATGCATTTTAAGTGTAAGGTATTAACCTTTTCATATAATAATACCCTGCTGTAGAAATACTCCATAAAAAAACCTAAGAAACATGCACACTCTGTGTGGTGCGTAATCAAAGCACTCGGTTAGCCCAGACCTTTCTGTAAGAATATGCGAGTGGATTTACCAGATAATCACAGTAGCTGAGTATGTTGAATAAAATTAAGGATAGTTTAGTGATCATGGCACAATGAAGTATTTTATGCAAAACATACATACATACATGAGGGAGGGTTGCATGAGATGTATCTTTCTCTAATATCAGTAGATGTAGTTACAAGAAATAAAGAGGAGGGAGTGGGATATACATCATGTGATAACATTGAACTGATAGGCAGTTGTGGAAGAAAATATGTGGTACAATAAAGGATGCTATTCCTCAATAGACAACTCTTGGTCAGAAATTGTATCTTGGAAAATTTGCCCCTTAAATTAGGTTGTTTCTGCCATAGACTTTGAATTATGCAGTGATTTTTGAGTATATAGTTTTGCAAAGCTTGAAGCATGTATTTTTCCCTAAATAATGCTGCTAAAACCTGCTGGCGTTATTAGTTAAAGGGTGAATACCTTAGAGATCATTTATATGACTTCAAGTTAATTTAGAGTCTTGGTTTTGGATATATATGAATTGAGAATACTGGTATCACTGAAGGAGTGATATTTTTTTGAGCTGCAAACAGGAGAAAGTCTTTGTGTTGTGAAACACAAGAATCGCAGCATTCTTTAAGCTAGATAAGATTTATTTAGTTCACTACTTTTTGATATAGCACTATAGTTCCCTGCCCCATCACGTTTTTCACACTGGCTGATGTACATGACAAGAAGATCAGTTTTCATTTAGATGTCATGCACATGGTTGTATCCTTGATTAGGTAGACTTCACTCTTTATACATTTACAACAAATCTGTTTTCTATTTTTTCCTATTAACTGGTCTCTTGTGGTTTTGGGGTGTGTATGTCTTTTTTTAATGGATGGTTCTGAAATAATTTTGTTCTCTAAAATTGGTGTTCTTTAGCTCACTTTCAATGCATTTAAGACAGTGATTAAGCAACTGAAGACATGCATATTCTATATGGATATTTTAGAATTAACAGTAATATTTGGTTGCCTAAATTACTGATGCTAAATGATTCAGACTGTGGTAGGCATATGATTACAGCTCTGATTCAGCAAGTTGTGACAGTGCTTATCTTCAGACATGGGAGTATTAGAGGAATTATGCTCAAGCACTCACGGGTTCAGAGTTTTGCTTCTGTTAGAGAATGCATCTTTATCACATGAAAATATGAGTATTTAGTATAGTTTATCTTTCTTAGGGCTCTAGAGACTGCTGGACACTATGATTATTCTGTGGAATTTACTGGTGTGGGGCACCCACCAACAGGAATGGAGAATGTTGGGTTTTGTACCCAGATAGGTGTGTTTGTTAGAAAATATCCTCGAACCAGTGAATTTTCTCAGTCTGAGAAACCCACTGAAGCAGTTTACAAAACGGTAAGATTATTTCCCTCCTTTAAGAGGATGAATAACGAGTAAAATTTTCCTTGACCTGGCTGTGAAGGTGTTCTTACTGTGGTCTTCTACTGCTATCCAGTCTAAGCTCTGATTAACACACACTATCTGAGTTTAAGTCCATGATTTGTGTATCAAATTCCATAGAGGCTTTTAACTTGTGTATTATTTGCTAAATAGCAATACAGATAATAATTTTATTTTAATATACTATTATCCTTAGAATGAAAGTTCTCCTTTCTGCCAGCTATACTGTCAGACTATTTTTACAATTGTTCCTCTAAGCCTTCAGATGCATAAAAAAAGCATTTCTAGCAGAGTGTAAGTTTTGAAGAACTACATAGTCTTCTCAAATGTACTATCAGAAAGAATGTATTTCCCAGAAACTGGATTAATAGGACATGTTTTGTGTAGTTTGCCTTACTCAATTGCACTTGATGTTACATCCTAATCTTAGTGTTTTCAAGTAGCCAGTTCTGGCTTTTGCAGAGACGTGGTTATTTTGCCAAGTATCCTGTTCTCCAGTGGTGCATATCAGGCCCTTTTGGTTTCTAGCACTAAATGGCTTTCACTTTAGATAACATCAGATACTATTTTTATGAAGTACTCTGCTGTGTGTTGCAGTGTGTCACACCAACAAAGCCTAAAGCATCTAAATGCTGTGTGGTATAAATTAAAGGACTTTTTATTTTACTCCCCCCCCAGAGATAACATGAAGTAATTATTCAAAAAGAGAAATATATTGTTGTTCTTTTTTCATACTTATGAGGCCTTATTTATTTGTTTCAGTGAACATTAGATAATGTTTTACTTCTGTTTGAAGATAGATAGACAGATAGATAGATCAATCTTCAAGTGACTTGTGACCTGAAGCAAAATGTTAAGTGAAGTTATGGGAATGTCTTTTACAGTTTCTAAGCTATGAAGACATTGTGTACATTTTACATTGCACCTGTCAGTCATCTATTACCCTTAAGAGAATTGTGAAGTATGTTAATGCTCAATAAACTTGGAGGCATGTCTTGGTGACTGACATGTACTAGAAACTGCTTTTGGTATCTTCTGTTAGAGTCATTTTGGAGGGAATTTTGACATCAGTATCCTTTGAGTTTAAACAAGTGTTAGATCTCATGTTTTATTATCAAATGTGGACAATCACATTAATTTTTATTATGTAACTAATTTACAGGAATAAATCAACATTTCAAGATGTAATCAGAAAGTAAGAAAAAAAATAATAGACTGTGGAACTTCATTGATAGTGTGTTGATAGAAAGCACTTCCTAGTAAACTAGTGGGAATGAGATTGCCTGCCTAGTTTCTGTATTTGCCTTGTAGGATAGGTCAGTGTAGAACACACAAGTTCACAGATTTTTTTGATGTTACAACTTAATAGCTTTCTATGCATCTGTGAGAGCATTTAATGTTTTACTCTGAAAACAGAATGAAAGACATAGCTGTAGTTTTGGCTTCTGGATGACAGTTACGTAGTTTAGAATATGTGGGAAGTAAGAGAATGATGAAAAATAATTAAAAGAATTGCTGGGCTTCCCCTTGCCTGATCAACAAGTATAGCTTGCAGATAAAAGGCAGATTTTTTTTTATTTTTTTAATTTTTTTATTTTTTTTGTGTGTGTGTGTGGAGTTCCATTAACTTGTCTAATTGCCATTGTAGCTGTAATACATAAAATCAACTCGTATTGTCTGTTTTTTTCTGTTCTCTGAAAATGTTTAAGGTAGTAAGCAAAAATGTATCAAATTAAAAATTAGGTTATTTTAGAAGCTCTTTCTGACGTGCAAACATTAATATTTGAGCCTGTGACGATACTAAATGTTTCATATGTTCTTGTAAAGGTCTTCAAAGCAGTGTATCCAAGTCTTAAAGATGAGAAGTACCTGCAGAATGCAGTGGTCAGTGAAGTTATTTTCACAGCGCAAATCATTAAGCAAAATCTGCTGGACTGTTTAATGGTAGAACATGAGGAATATGATGATGATCCTGAGAGAAAATCCAAATTCCAACCTTCAAAGAACTGGTTTTCAGAAGATCTTGGAAAACTGGTTGTTGGAAAAAGCATGGAACCATTTGTCAATGGAAATGTGGTTTATATACCTCTTACAACAATCTTTTCTTTTCCCAAAGTGAATCGACTTTGTGGTACCTTTGAGAAGTTATGCAAGCTTATTGCTGGCAAGGTCACGCTGAGCAGTGATGGTTCTGCTGTGATGTTCAATACTGAACGTGAAAATGAAGAGAATTAGATCACAGATATTTCATGCAAAGTTCAATTAAAGAAAGAAAGTGGGTTTTTTTACTAGCTGTCAAATGGCGTGTTCTGTTTGCTAACTAGACGCACAAAAACTTTTCTAAATCTTCCAGTATTTATCCATCAGCACCTCTCATTTAGTGAAGATGAGTGCATCTGACAGTGATCACAGTAATTTGTAGAGTTTTGAAGTAGCTTATCAGGGAAAAAGGAAGGCCTGTGAAGAAAATAAGTATTTGTTTGTTTTCTGTTACTGTATTTTAGCTCTCATGACTAGAATCTTTTTGGTAATCTTTTGTTAGCTTCATGGACAGTTGATGATAATACAGAACTATGTTGTGATGAATAGCATGAATCAGACATGGGTTTAGGGCAAGTTTTTTCTTAATAGAATAAAATTAATAGTTTTTTTTTTTTTTCATGATGAGCACATATTCAGCCTTTGTGAAAATCAAATACTGTTCTATATAAATTGGAATATGCCACAGATGTGTATAGCTCAGTATATTCAATACGGCGGAAAGGTGCCATGATGGTGCATGTAAGGTGGGGAAAAAGACATAGGTTTAGTCCTATTTTATCTGTTTTCTTGATTACTGCTTCTTGGGAAGTAACTTGTATTCCAGAAGCTGAATTTAATTAATTTTAATCTGCTATCTGTGACCATTCTGCGGGTTTTTTTGGGGGGGGGGGGGGGTAAAATTGTCTTTTTGAATGCTAACCTGGCCCTCGTGTAACTAAAGATATTTTTCAGTGTCTTCATGTGCAGCTGTTGTCCAAAAGGTCTTGATAGCACGTTCAGCAGAAATTAAAAGCAGAGGTGTTCTTGATAGTAGAGTTTACTGGCTCGGCCAAGATGACTTTTTCTTAAGTAGAGTTAAATTGTACACGTAAATGTGCCGGTAAGCAAATGTTCAGTGAAGGACTTGGAAGATGGGAGTTTTGAAGGATGCACAAGATTGGCATGTTTATACAGGATTAATGAAACAGGCCACTGCAGATTTTTCTTTCTTTGTGTACACAATTGTTTTAAGCAAGAATTTTAATACCTGAGTTTTTATTATGGTTGAAGAGATGCTTAATTAAAATGCCTCATTCTTACTATGCTTCACAGTGTCATTGGCAGCTTTGAATGAGCAAATATTATCAGAACTGGCTTCACGTTTGTGAAATGTGAAAACTTCAAAACTTGCTAACAAAAAAACCCCAAAACTGTGTTGAGGGCTCACAGCTTCTTAAAGGAGATGACTGCATTCTATCCTGTAAATTTTTGGAATTCACTTGAAATGATTAAGGTGAAAAATCAGGAATAAAGGGAAAAGGCAGCTATAATTCTCTGGTCTGAGAAATGGTACAGAATATTTAACAGGTTGAATTTCAGCAAAAGAATAATCTGTAGTGCCCTGTCATACCGAATGATTAAACAATGCTTACTTAATAAGCTTTGTCTTTTGTGAGAGATTTTTCTCCAATAAATAGACACGAAAATTAATTCTGCAGAGTGTTTAGAATTAATTTTAAGACTTAATTGCAGTTAATCTTTAATACAATATTTAGTATGGTTTAACTTTTTTGACATTGTGATATGAATTTGCCATAGTTGATATGTTAAAATGCATGTAAAATTAAAAATTGGTAAATATTCTTTGGACATTAATAAGCATAGCAGTTGGAGAGTAGCATTGACTTGTTACAAGAAAATACCTCTGCAGTTCACTATATGGTTTATTATAGTTAGATTTTTTTGGACCATAGAACTTATTCCTGTGTTATTTCTTATTAAAGCTTTGTATCTGTAGTGTACTTTAGAGCGTGATCACTTGAAAATGACAAAAAGGGAAGAGGCCTCTCAGATTTGCAATGATATTTACCTTGAATTTTGTATTTGGGCAACATCTAATTACAGGAATGTCTTGTGAACAGAAAGGAATACATGTATACATGCTTGTTTTTCCTCAGAACATTGTACACTTAAGGCTTTGTAGCTACTTTGGAAAATAGTTTATGTGAATATTTGATGGACTGATGTGAAGGGACCTAAACTATAATCCATTTCTTAAGGGGTTCCTCAATCCTTTCCCCATTCTTTCTAACAGGGTTTAGTTTTTAATGATAGTTAGGGAAAATATGAATTCTTACATTCTGGTTTATGGTTTTCCTGGTGAAAATCTGAAGTAAAACTACATATTTTTGGCCCTGTGTGTTCACAGTGTTCCTTAGTATATTTATGTGTACTGAAACAGAAGAAGCTATCAAATATATATAGAAGTGCTATTTAGAGTGTGTGTGTGTGTGTATATATATATATATATAAACTGAGACTGCTAGCTTTTACTAAAACAAGCTATATACTATTTTGTGTGTCAGCTTTCCAGGTCTCCACTGGCATAAAACAAGTTTAATTAAGAATGTCTTTTAAAAAAAGTATTGAAGTAACTGTCTTCTCAGGAGCAGTTAAACCCTTTCATGGGATTCACTGTGCATAGCTCCACATTATCAGGTTGATCTTCTGATTAAACTATTATGCATACTAGTGAATAAACACAGCATTTATCATGTCCCACTTTAACTTGCAGTTTGAAACTGACTGCAGTAAATTGTAATGTCTCAAATCAGGATGCTAAAAGGAAGTTTTTTGAAGATTAAATGTTTTGTACTGCATGTGGCAGTATCACTGACCAGAAGATGGCACACACATATCAAAATAGATCAACCTTAGGTTGTCCAAAACTGTAAAATCCAAACAAAGTAAAATTAAAAAAAAAAACCACCTAACAAAACCCAAACCCCCCCCCCCCCCCCAAAAAAAAAAAAAGTGTACTATTCTGAATGCAAGGGAAATAACTTGATTGCTACTGAGCAAGTTAGTAGGAATCGATTAGGATCAGAATAGCTGAAGAAAATGTTTCTGATCAGTGTTTTAAATAACAAAGTGAGGAAGTAGTGTAAATAAATGCTAAAACTACCCCATCAGTTAAGTATTTTAATAAAAAACCCCAGCTGCCTAGTTGTGAGAGCTGGAGGAGCTAAGTGGCTGTCTTTCCAGAGTTTTCTCAAACAAATAGATCTCACAGCTAATAAACTTCTGATGGGTTTGAGTTCTGTCTGCCATGGGGTTTGATGGCATTAGGCTCTATTCCATGCTTGTTATCGTTATGTTGATAAAGGAGATTTGGATAATTCAGTTACAGCTGGGTTATATGTAACTCAATAGTTGTTGGGACTCTTCCTATTTTTCTATGTAAGCTGAGTAGAAAAAACATAGGAAAAATGCTTTGGAAATGACAGAAAAATTCTTATGCAGAAGTCATTTGCAAAGTCCTTTCACTTTCTTCCTCATTCACAAAAAACTGCCTTTTAATGCAGCCCTGTATGCAAGCAGTTCACTGGGGACATCCTGGAAATGAAATGGACTGACATTAGCATATACTGGGGAAACATCAGTAGAGCAGGAGAAGGCAACTTAAAAAATAAAGAAAAACAAAACAAACCCCAACAGAAAACAAACACACAAAGAAACACCCAAAACTAAACTAGTGCTGCCTTTACAAGTTCAAGAACAAACTTGAGTTGTGAAGGGCAGTGCATACAACTCAACTTGAGCAAAACTTTGCTAGTGTGCTTAGAGATTTCCCCTCACATAAGCAGGGGGGAAAAGAAAAGTTAACTTATAGCTTTTATAAAGGAAGCAACAAAATGAAAGAAACGCATCCTATGGAAATGTTAACAAATGTATTAAGATGTTTGCCTTTCCCCTTCTTGTTGGCAGATCCAGCTCTGAGGCCATACAGAGAACCAAATCACCTCATCTGCCACAGAAACTTGTAGTAGTGCAACAGGTGAGAAGAGGAGAGCAGGCAAGAACAGTTAGATGTATCAATTGGGTGGGGAGAAGGCATAACTGCTTATTTTACTTCAAAAATTATAGAATTGCATTTTTTTCCCCCCTGTTAATCTTTGTCTTGTATGTTGTTGTTTTCCCATGTCAGAAGGTCCACAAAATGCACCGAAGTGTTCAGTGACAGCATTCAAAGTTGTGGTACTTAATCTAGCTGATGGTTTATTTATTTATTTTTTTTTTCCTGTAGCAGTAAAGGGAAAATCTTTTCCTATACCCCAATAATGGTTTTTGCCTTGCTATGGTGAGATGTACGGAGCAGTAGTGCATAGCCTTATTTTCATTCATGAGAGGTTTTCCTCCCTGACTGAAAAAGATCCCTGTCTAAATGATGCATTTTCCTTATAACCTCTATGTCACTAAAGCAGGGTAAAAACAGAGAAGTAGAAAAAGCTAAGTATTAAAAAAACCCCAGCACCCTAGAGATTATATTTGCAGCTGCTGGTATTCAGTAATATTCAGCATCTATGAATATTTTATCTGTACTTTGTATTTTGGAGAGAACTCTCCACTCTGAGGTCTTTAACTGGAGGATTTGTTTGCTGCCTTTTTTTTCCTGTGAGGAAACTGTTTATTCATAAAACCCAAAGAGACAATAACTCAAAAGAAATTAAGATATTCTGATGAAATTGTGGAAAATTTATTTCTTTGTGAATTGAAATTGACAGCTGAAAGTGGAATTGGTTATACATGGTTGAGTTAATTCTTTTAATGCTTACTATACAATTAATTGATTACTGAGCTGTTGAGTGCCAAATACTATAATCAGCTGCCATTTTCACCAGTCTACATTTTTATGTAAGAACAGATGCTTACAGCAGTACTAAAGAGCTTGGTTATTTCAAATATATTGAAGAGATATTAAATATATCCACATGTAGTTTTCTTAGAAATAAGGGAATTTACACAGTTATACAAACTGTATGAAAAGCCTTAGTACATCTTTACATTCACATAGGGAGGTGAATTATTTGCAAGGTGAAGAGGGCCAAGACTGTACTGTACATAAAATGCCCTCGCTTTCCCCAAATACTGATAGTTGTGGAGTCTGCTTAATAATTAACCTACCAATATGCCTCACACTTGAAAACTATTTTTTCATTTGCATAAGACTGACATGACTTTTCCTCTCCAGGAGACAAGATAAATAACCATGTACTAGCAACGGTGCCATTAAACACTTTGTGGACTGGATATGAAGCTTATTAAGCTGCAATAATAAAGTTTGAAAAGCAGTAGAGAAACTGAAATGGACAAAAATTTCCAGTTAAGTTTGTCATCTCTGCATAAAAAAAGAAGCCAAACCATAATTATTTAGAAATCAATTCCAAGCTAAAGACATGAGTTTATTGAATGTCTGAGATTAGCTATTTAAATAGCGTAAAAAAACCCCCAAAACTAACAAAAACCAAAGAACCCCTCACCCCCAAAATGAAAAACAAACCACAAATAACAAACCCAGAAAAAACCAAGCCACCAAGGCATCGCAAACAGTTTACTGTATGAGTCTCCAGTATTCTTAATATCACAGTTTACAAAAAAAATACTACAGCTAAACATGAAGTTTGTTCCACTTAAAATATGCACAATTAGTGAATCACTTCATAGAGAGTTTTAACTCTAAGTCAGAATAATAAATTATTAGGATACAGTTTTATTAAAAGCTTGGTTCCATGTAAACTTCCCTCCTATTTAAAAGATCTGTTCAGACAAGAAAATAATTGGTTTCTAGTAAACAAAATATCTAATCTACAGCACTTATCTGTGTCTTTTAATATGGAATACAAATGCAGGCTATGGAAATTCCCTTAAGAATTACAGAAGTAGCTGTACAATGTTTTTCTTAAAAGTCTGTGGTCCTTAAACTATGCCTATTTTTCCTAGTAAACTAAACTACCATCTAACTACTACTGGTTATAGTAGATTTGTCAACAAGTGTAGCAGGGTTAATGAGTACTGGAAGCAACTACTTTCTTCAAATGTCATGCACCTTTTGGCTTGCAGTAGGATTTATTGGTACGAATTAGATAACAGGAAAGGAAACTATCATGATCTGAGAGATAGTTGTATATTAGCAGTTACATAGTTTAAAATTCTAGTGGAGGACAGAAATGTATAATATCACAACTCTTTTCCCATTTAAATACTTTAAAGATACTACCAGTAGGAAATAAAAGTATTTAAGTACCGTAACTGAGAAATAGTTCATATCCATCATATTCAGTAACAGTACTCAAGCTTTAAAATTTGACATTTCATTAAAAAACACAAAAATGTGTTTAATTCTACTATGGATTTATGGAAAACAAAGCCTGCTTTTCCTAATATAACCTAATAAAATGGCCTGCTTCAATAAAAGACTGTGAAACATCACTGCACAGAATTTGAAGCACTCAGAGCTTTCAAAAATGGCCACACTGTTTATATTTTTATTTAAGACTTATTGATAAACAATACAATTAATCACAACACTATGCAGTTTACAATTAACTCAAAGAGCCAAGCCTGAATTAGAACCATGTTGCCTAACACTTCCCTTTACAAATGGATTCTTTCATAATTCTCAATAAAAGTTTCAAGAGATCTTTCATCTTTCTTGCCTGTCAGGCAAATAACTATTTGTACAAATTTCAATACAGTATATTGGCCTTAAGGTAACAGTGGACACACAGTGAAAGAAGTGTTCAACAAATCTGTTGCACAGTAAGGTTTGGGTTTTTTTGGAGTGCAGAGTACGTCTACAATAAAGTGCTTCTCTTAATAAATTATACTGATAATAATATAGATGTTTACCTAGTTTTAAAGCTTAAATTTCTTAGTAAATAGTTCAGTCTCCCTGTACCTCCCCCATCCCACAAGGCACGTTGAAAATACAAGCAAAGCACTAACAGTGAAAGATTAAGCTACAATAAGAAGTTCTAAATGGTAGTTAACTAGTGACTAGGTTTGCAAACAGTATCATCCCATTGAATCTCCAGGATCATGCATTACTGAAGAGAGTTTCTGTGGAAGCAGCTTTTGAACTCCAGACTTAACAATCAAGGCAACTTTCTTGATAATATCCTACTATGGCCTTAGTATTTTGATGTGGAATCCTACTGCTTTTGTCACTTGCACAAAAACAAATGTCGCATTTGATGCATTTAAGTCTCTAGACTTCATTTGTAGTTAACAACTAATTACTGTCTGGTTTAGATCTTTCTTTTCCTTTTTAATGCATGTGAAATTCACCTCTACAGCTCAAGTATAGGATGAAGTTGTCAGTACTCTGAAGGTTTTGGGTATGTTAAAACATAGCTGCGTTGTTTTTTGTGGAGGTCTTAATGATAATTTTGACTTGACAAGAAGTAATTAAGTTCTGTAAGACTAAAAGTAGGTAAGATCAAATTGAGTACTGAATTTCTTCATGTTCGTTTAAGACCAACTTTCAGAAGTTTCTTTTAGAAAAGTTAGGAACAAAGTATCCCAGTACAAGTCACTTCCTGTATAAAATACTGAAATGCAGCTCAATTCATCATGCTTCCAAAAATGTTTCACACAACTTAAGAAGCAAGTAATTCCACTAAAAATCAAATGGAGCTTAACAAAAAATTGTCCGAATGTTTGCACAAGGTAGACATTGCTAAACATTGCCTTCATACTACAGAAGATGAAGCTCTATAAGCACTCTATTACTTTTCAAAAAACCATCACAGTTTATTGTGGCTTTCCCAACTCTTGCAGTGGAACAAACAAAACCAGAAGTAACACCAGAGCTTCAAGTTTTCCTCGTTTGTCGCTCTAGTCTAGCGTTTTATCACCACCTGCTCATAGGCTCCAGATCCTACCCTGAAAGAATGGTTGAAAGAAGTTAGTTCAATTTAAATGGGATCTAAACAGCAGGTATCACAGATCAGCAAGTTTACCATTTAAAAAAAAAACACAAGCAACCACTACCCTCCCAACAAAACAGCTAGTAGCAGAACAGCTAAATGTGATGGGTAGAAAACATGCATCATTACCATGCCGTTAAGTAACCCACAGTTCAATGTGCTAGAGCATTTTGTGTTATACTACAGTCAAAATGAAGAATGATAAATGGTATTACTTGAAAAAGAAGTTACTATTGTGACTTCTCTCCAGTTCCCTAAGCATGACTTCAAGTACACCTCCCACTTCAGCTAATACTTTTTATATATATGTATATATAACCAGATAAATGTATCTAAAATACCCCTAAGCGATAGTCTTTAGCATTAAAGATACAAGAGAAACATCTCCCAGTCTTTTGTTCACACTGAATTGTAAACAGAGTGGTCTCACCCTCCACCTGACAGACAGTAGTGAGGTGTTCTACATGGTAAAGCACAGTATTGCATAGAAAAGGGATAGAGTGAGCTCTGCCTTAATACAATATTCTGCCTGGACTGTTCTGGCAACTGAATTAGGACAGATCTCTGTATACCACTGTAGTGTGCTCTGTAACTATGCATGTTGTTCTAGATATAAATTAGTGTGCCCAGTTTGAAAATAAACCAATGAATTATCTTTGACTGTCATTATAGCTTGCTTGTTTATGCATTTTACAACTTTCAACACATTATCAGCTGCCTTTGTACCCAATTCCAGAAGTACTTGCTGAAATACTGATGCTGTGCTGATTTCATGAGATAAAGAAAAGTCTTGAGAGTTAGACTGGACTGCAGAATCATGGCATTAGAGCATATTCTTACCTGGTTTTAATGTTTTCTTATCTGAGAAGACATATATTGAGGTTAAATCATATACCAGAGTATTTTAAAACAACTACAGGAAAATAATCTGAAGCAGATTATCAGAGAGAGTTTAGGGCTACAAATAACTGAAAGATGAACAAGCCATGGAAACAGGAATAGTGTATCATATGGAAATAGAATGAATTGTGGGCAAAACTGAGGTTAAGAAAATAAGGCACATCATAAAAATTTGATATAGTAAAGGTAAATGTGTAAAACACTTAAGACTTTCTTCCAGCTCCAGAGAGTAACATAGTAAGTCTATAGAGTTAGGATTTCAAACTGGTGCCTGTATCCATACTGAAACATTGCTCATATCTGAAAACTTTGGAAATTAGATTCTTCAAGAACCTCCAAAAGTTGTAATTTTTATGGGTGACACATCAATTCTATTTTGGAACTAACTTACATATTTTGTTTTAAAACCTGACAATCTAGTTATTCTGGTGCATTTAAATGATACAGAATACAGAGATCAAGAATGTATATACAGAATAATTGCTGTATGTATTTATAAGATGGATTTTTGTTCAGAATTACCTGTGAATGAATTGTTCAGGCTACCTACCTGTTAGGTAGATGATGGCTTCCAAAAGAAGTGCTTCCACCCGGGCCTACAAATAGTCTTAAACCTTCTTCTGAAAAGCAAGGAAATTAACATGTTAGTTTCCCAAGATAAACCTAAGTCATTGTTTTGAATCTCCCAGTTTTGCAACTGATACTTCCAGATAGTGATATAAAGAATGAAATTTCACACGGTACAGGTTGGAAGAACTACCTTTGTCATAGATTTGCCCCTTCTCTTTTCAGGCTTAAAAGTAATTCTCTGGAAAGCTACCCAAGTCATGCAAGGGTCTTTTAAACTTTTGGAAGACAGGGTGAAGCAAATAATGTAGTGATCCCTATGGATAGTCCTTATCATTACAAGCAACAGGGACTATGAAGAGAATGGATTTTCCTAAGGCCTGTAACATGCATCTGTTTTCCTTAAGCTTCCCTACTTATCTCCATACCTTCTGCACTTGAGTCTAAACTGAAGTCTTGACTCTGGAGTATTTTTTCAACTATGTCATCAGCATCAACTCTGGTAGCATCAACCCTTTTTAGCTGTGACTCCACAGAGTCTTGCTTTACAGGATGTCTGCAAGAATAAATATAATTAGTGCTCTTAGAAGTGATATATTAAATTACATTTTACTTTTGCTAGATAAGGCTTTCAAGCTAAGTGTACCTGCAGAGTTTTTCTGATGGTGCATCTTTAACAGATCTATCAATATTAGCTTCAGTTACTTTTGGCTCTGTCTCTTCACATGGCTCTAGAATACTTCCAATTCCTGTTGAGGTACTACCCACCGAAGTGTTTCTTCTGTGGCAGAGTTCAGACAGACTGGATGACCTAGAGTGACATGTACTGTATCCTGTTGGGAAAGTGCAGGAGAGCTAGGTTAGGTATGCTCTTCACAGCCAAGGTCATCATGTGTATTTTACCATTCTGAAAGGGGAATTTGCGTTTTGTCTTCTCAAAGAGACTTCAAAAGCCATACGAAGGCATGTGCATACACCAACTAGGGAATTCACTTTGGGCTTTGTATTCTAGTACATGCTGTCTTTTTTTTTTTTCTTTTCCTAGATAACTGGTTTCCTAAAAAAATACAATGATTTGGTGTCATTACTTCCCCTTCAGCTTTTAGAGTTGTCTCCATTTGTAAGCTACTTGTTTTTATACATGAAAGTGGTAAAAATTTCATTTAGATACATTAACTGGAGGAAGCTAAGGGAAAAAGCTGTCTCATATCCAAACACATTAATTCGTTATCCTTTTAAGAGGAAAAAATGTTACCCTCCCAACACCTGAAACTCTTACAAAAAAGCTTTCAACATCAAACCATTTTTTAAACATATAAGGTATACTTATTTTGTACAGTCTAAAATTGTGAAAGTAAATAAACCCCAAGTATTCATAACAAAATTTATAATAGCTACCTGATAGTTTTGACTGCTGACTTGCATAGCTTGATGTTCTGGAATGTCCACATGCACCAAGTTCATCTGGAACTGAGGCACTCTTTGATGAGATATCTACAATATGTGCAAGTCAGATACTGTTGCTAAAGCCAGCCTTGTTATTACTTTGCCTGTAATCTTGATTAAACTCAAATGTCAGGTTTCCCAGAGGGATTAGAGACTTGACACTGGTTTTCTACAAACCCTTTGAAGATTCAAGTGCTGCAAAAGTACTGTGCATATTAATGAATACACAATCCTTAACATACACACACAAAATTTTATGTTTCTGTTTGAGTAAAACTGAGAGTACCATTGAGTTAGAAAGATTTCTTTATGAAATATAGTTCTAGATTTGTCTACAGTCGATGTTAAAAAAAATTACCATGCTTTGCATAGTACCATAGTAGAATGGTGTGCTAGATGTTTTCTGTCTGAAAAAGTAACTGTTATTAACAACTTAAGCTGTGTTTAAGGTGGAAGCTAATAGGCTATGTAAGAACCTAAAGCTTGTAAAAAACCAACCAAACGAAAATGAAACCAAAACCAGCCAACAAACAAAGAAAAAAAACCCCACCCAAATCCTAAATTTCAACCTGCAACAGTGGTTTAATTGTATTTTTTTCTAACAGCCTAAATTTCATAGTTAACTATTTCCATTTTAAATAATACTTGAACTTTTATCACTCAATTTACTATTATGCATATTCCTGTGACTGATAACTTGAAAATCAAAGGCCAGATTAAATGCACTGTCAAAATACAAATCCAAAGCAAATAAAGAAATGTGTCACACAGAAAATGAAATATTTTAACTGTTAAAAAGAATGCAGGCTATCAATCCAATTTCTGTTCTTTCTTTCCATTAAATAAGCCATTACAAAAGTAAAAAAAGAGATGCCACTGATATTATATAGGAGTGTGAGTCTCAACAAATAACCAAAGTCCTTCTGTGGGCCAACTGTTGGCATTCCTTTAATAACTGAAGTATTTCTTAGATTTCCTTGAAGCTGTGAAGCTAGTTATAAAAGAATTGAGAATTTAAGAGTATTATTTTATACCTGCTATGCCCAGATGTACTACTTTTATGTTTTCTCTACCTTTCCTGTCTTCATGCAAAGATTCTGATTCTCCAGCAATTGCTATAGACATGGCGGTGGAAGGAGGTCTGTAAGAAAAAAAAAGATGGTTAAGATTTTGCTGTAACTCCTCCAAAGCGATCTCCACAGATTTTTCTTTTCAAGTAAGCTGCCATAATTCATACTGTGCTTCACGTTAATGGGCTTGTAACTTTTTTTTTTTCCCTGCAAACATGTTGCCTAGTTCCGGGGGGGGGGGGGGGGGAAAAGAGCTTTTGTTATTGCGCTTAAGGACTTTTTAAAGAAGCCGTCTGCTCAGTCGTTCAGCCTTCTGGGCATCCTTGAAAAAGCTTTTCCTTTTCTGATGATTGGTAGAGTGATAGGTGTTTATGTTGAAGTGGTTTTTTTGGGTTTTGAGGATTTTTTTAAGTGTATGAATCACAGGATAATTTACATGCTAAGAATATAATTCAGTACTTCATGGAGTACATGACAGGATGGTAAGTTTAAAAAACAAAACCAAATAAACAAAACAAAAACAACCCACACAATGACAGTTGGCCTGCTTGGCTTGTGCATTGTGATATACTGCTGGCTTTGTTTTATCTCTGTTACAGTAAGTGAGGAAATTCGGGGCTGATAACCCGCCTAATCCTGACAAAGGGGCCTATGTTACCAACTCCATGTATTCCCCTCTAAATTCTACCTCCTGCAAAATAAAAATAAGCATCATGTACAACATAATTTAAATTGGGGAGGGAGAGGAAGAGGGGAAAGAGGGAGAGGAAGAGGGGAAAGAGGGAGAGGAAGAGGGGAAAGAGGGAGAGGAAGAGGGGAAAGAGGGAGAGGAAGA